>APFE031496196.1:62798-205175 GCA_000404065.3 Pinus taeda
TTGAGATCTCTTTTTAATGATTGGTTCTTGTGTTTACAATCATTATTTACTTTGTTGAGATCAATCATTTTAAGAAGTCATTTAATATGCTCATCATTTTGTAGTAGTTTTTATTGTGGGGAGACTATGTGGGTTAAGATGTAATATGAATAAGGGAAAAAAAATGAAGTGTGAAATTCCCCCCTCCCCAACTGATGGTTTTTGGCAATTTTTAATGAGAAAGGGAATAGTGAAATAGTGGAATATTTTCCAAATATCATTATTTTAGCATCTAAAAAGAATTTCAAGATTAAAGGTTAGAAAACATCATACCTTACTTACCTACAGAAGTGGATGAATCATGCATGTTCAGATGCTGCAATTCTAATTTGAAGCTTCTTCTGTTGTGGATGAAAGATGGATCTGTATTGTCGTATCGGCTGCTAGATCCTCTGCTACTAGATGATGAATCTAAGGAGTCTGCTGAACATGTGTAAAGACCTAGCAACTGAAATACAAAAACCGAAATAAATAATGAATACCTACCTGAACTGCTGTCGACTGATCTGCTGCCTGCTCCTGTTCTCCTTTGTTGAAGCCGATCCGATTACTGGGAAACCAATTCCTCCCAGCCAATCCAGTAAGCTTCTGTGAAGCTTACTGCCCCCGTGCCCAGAACCTCAGGTCAATCAAAGCTCTCGTTCTCGATCTTTCTCTGCCCTCTGTCCTCCTCTGTGTTTTTTTCCCACCCCCTTCTAAAATTCCGCCTACCTCTATATGTAGCTCTCCGTGGCGGTGACCGCCCTGCTCACCAGCGATTCCACCGTTCTCCATCGTGGTGACAACTATCTTTCATGAGTGCGAGTCATAATCCGTTATAAGCGGTGAAAAAAATCCCCTGATTTCTAAGGTCATAAGGTATTTATAACTTTTAGGATGATCATACGTATAACTTCATAATGTTAATTACCTTTATGAAATTTTATGTTTTATTTTTATATAATCCAATTCTTTTATTATAAAGTTTATTTTTATGTTTATTTATTTATTATATACTTTAATTTTTTTATGAATTTAAACTTTATATATTATAAAGTTTCAACTTTATATATTTATAAAACTTAACTTATATTTATTTTTAAAGTTTAGACTTATATTAAATGGGTCGTTACAACATGGCTGAAAGTTGTAGCTACTGTTGGATCCTCTACTGCTGGATGATGAATTTGATGATTCTACTGAATATGGCTGAAAATCTATAAGGCTTGGAAGGTATACAAAATATATAAGTTACATTTTCCTCCCCCCAACCTTATTTATTGACTTGTCCTCAAGTCATAACAAACTAAAAAGCAATGAAAGGAAATCTGCTTCATCTGCTACAAAACATAGGTCTTCAAGTCTTCAATGCTCGATGGCATAAATCTTACTATGTGAATAAATGTGTCGGTGTCGAACATAGCAAGATTTTGTTGACTTAGTGGCCATTAATGAATGCCCCTAGCCAACATAAGAGCCCCTACCATTGATTCCAATGGGAGTCAGGATGCTTAACACATCTTTGTAGGTACGAATAAATTTGTCGTGGTTGAGTCACCTACAAGATCCAACGAACAAAGGATATTAATCTACTCCCATTGTTCATTGGCAAGAGTACTTGCCATTAAGGCATGCAAGACTCTAGGTGTTTTTACAAGGATAATTAGACTCTAGGACTTTGACTCAATGGTATCCATAGAAGCAAGATTTTATTTGCGGAAATGATGGGGAATGATAATGACATGGAAAATGACAATATGCTTGTAAAGAATGGATGTAAGGAAATGCATGGTGTATGAATAGGTACTCTTACTGTGAAAAATGGACATGGAAATGGTATGCTTTATGGATTGACAATTGGTGGAAAATCTTTTGCAAAATGGGAGTTGCAAAGTAATGGTTGTGGACATGAATTTGTTCTTAGAATTTTTCATGAATTTAGTCGTTTGAAGACCAATTGTGCACACAATGTAATCTTCGTAGTGAATACTTGATTATCCTGTAACCTGTAAAAAAAACTTGGTACAAAGAAAACATAAGTGTGCTCTAGAAAAAATGGCCAGTTCCTTCATGATTCTTACGCAAAAATTTCATACCAAATAAAACATATTAAGGATAATTAAAGTGTCGAAATTGACTTAATCATGATATTAAAATCAATCCCTTCAAATAACCATGAAAAGTAATACTCCCTGTTGGTGTCAGATGAAATATGCTCGGCGAAAAGATTGGCATTAGAAAGATCTGCTGTATTCTGCATATTAGTATGTCATATAAAAGTATTCAACAGAAAACTGTTATGATTTTAATGCCAACATGAAGCTATCGAAACAATATAATCATCATCTATAGAATCCTCCAAATGTTTGATAAATCGATCCTCAAAATTTGTTGCCAGGTGTTCCATTATTTATTTTCAAACCTACGTGAATTTTGTGAAAAGTGTGTTTGTTTTTTTTTAATTTTGCCCTCGTACCAACTGTTGCAGTCTCATCCAGTTCCATTATTCTCTCAATTTGCATATCACCAAAATCTTGTTTTATGCCTATATCCTTCACATGCCCATATTTACTTTTTAAATGCTTCAAAACAATCACAAAACACACAACAATTTTTTAAATCATAACATGACAATCATTTCTAATATAAAACAATACAATCATATAACATAACAGACATAACAACAATTATATATAACAATTTACAATTAAATATAACAAACTACAACTATAACAATTAATATATTTACATTAATATATTAATATGTTAATACAATTAATATATAATATATTAATACATATATAACAAACATAAAAATTAAATATCATAACAAACATTAAATAACAAACAAATAATAACAAATTATGTAACAAACTTAATAACAAATTACAACTAAAAATATATATCAAAACAAATTAAAACCAAATATAAAACAAAAATAAAAATAAATACAATAACAAAAATAAATACAAATCAAAACTAAAACCACAAAACAAAAACTCAACGCAAAACAACAAAATGAAAAACTCAAAGCATGTGAAATATCCGACATGTGATTCCCGTACTCGTTTTAGGATCCCATTCTTATAAAGAAACAACCTCCATTGTCGTTATGCCACTCTACCAATCTGTGAATCCATGACGTTGACCAACAACTGGAAGCCGATATGAATGATGGAAAACGAGCATGCTCTTCTCAACGGATCTGGTCGGAATCTTACTTCAATTCAATGAAATGGTTGATCTTTAAACGATCTCACATCCCATGCTCAACAGTATTACAGATTTCGAGAAAGAGATGGAGCACAACAACCTTGATTCTATCAAATTTGAATGTGTAGTCAACGATGCATGTCACTTAACAGGTTGAACTTGCTCATTGAGATTCCAACGAATCACTGCCAGTGAAATCTCCTGCTTCGACGAATCACACAGAAACGTCCTCTGCAATACACAATCCACGCAATATAGTCAAAAACGTTGTTTTTATTAACCAATCTTTTCATGCATCGAACTGAAACTCGGTTGTTTGATCATAAAAATGCATGGACAGATGTAGTTTTCAGCTTAGCAGCGATTACATGCTTTCAAAACTTTCTCAGACATTATTTCAACACGTAGTCAAACTTCAATAAGACACCCTGTGGCTTTGTTGATGGAAGAGTCTCAATGAATGACAGTCGTGACACATCTTTAGCAGTGGTAGTAGCATTTAAAAAACAATATCTCGAGATCTTTCAGTCATGATTTATTTTGATTTTTTTTTTCACCTTACAGCGAACAACGCATTCCTCATGCAATTAATCTGGCTGTGATGAACTGTAGTGATTTCCTCTGCAACGTGGCTCAATTAACCGGCGTTCCTCCTCATACTACGGATTTTCTGGAATTTGTTGGCTTATCGTGTAAGCAAGACAATTTCAATTTAAAATCTTCTCTCGGCATTTCAAAACAAGAAGGCAGCATGTGGCAGCGTATCTCAAAATCTACAGGTGGCAGAGGATTTTATGCATACGAGATCTGGAACATAAAATCTGGGATTCTTTGCATAAATTACGGCTTGGCATTGCCAGCTCCGAGGTCCCGAATGTCACCATACATTCTAGACGGCACGTATGCAACGGCCTCACCTATTGTGATGAGGACACCGAGTAACTTCTAAGCCGCGAGATTACAGTGTACAGAACCTTCTCTCTGAAGGGCACTTTTCTTTCAGCTGTTTGGACCTTGGGCAAGATTGACAGAAACAACCTCACTAGATGAAGCACCCGAAACCCGCCACCACTTGGCATTTTTCTTCTCAGAAGAGAAACCCAAGATATCAAGCTTACAAATATAGCTCCAGAAAACTCCAGATTTGCTGCCGGAGATCCTTGATCTGCACCGATTTCGCCTTAAAATTAAGCGTAAACACTCCTAAAACCCTTACACGTTCAGAATTAAGCGTGAAACCCCCTGAAATATTAAGGGCAGAACCATGAATCGAAACCAAACATGGATGCGCAGGCCAAGGGTTTCCAACCTGTAGGGATCCCAGATGCAGAGAATTCTGTCTCTCCTGCCTTCCGCCAAGTAATAAAAATTAAGATTTCCGCTCCATCACAAAACGCTCACTGCTCTTCTCGGTTTCCCTAACCACTGAAGACTTGATTTAGAGCTGTCACTGATTCTTCTCTTCTTCTAATCAGTTTTCTAATTGTTGTAATGTTTTTATAAAAAAAAATGTTTTTAATGTCTTGCATGTTTATGTTTGTGCAAAGTTAAAGGAGGTTAAGTCGTGGATTTTGTGTAAAGTCGTGGACGGAAAAATAAGAGTTTGCTATTTTGCTTTGAGTATTTCTTTTGGGTTTTGCGTATTTTCGTTTGGGTTGCTGCAGGTCAAGCCGGCATGTTGTTCTTTTCGTACTTCAAGGAGTTGGTTGGGAAGGAAGTAACTGTGGAGCTGAAGAAAGATTTGGCCATCAGAGGAACTCTGCACTCAGTGGATCAGTATCTTAACATCAAATTGGAGAACACAAGAGTGGTCGAGCAAGATAAATATCCACATATGCTATCAGTGAAAAATTGTTTTATCAGGGGATCAGTTGTTCGAAATGTACTGCTACCACCTGATGGTGTTGATGTTGATATTTTGCATGATGCTATAAGAAGGGAAGCCCGTGGGGTTGAGCCGGATGGGATCATTTCATGCCATTCCAGTCTATATTTTTTTTGTCAAGCATCGATGCAATCTATTAGAATATTTATTTGCATGCTTCAATAGATCCCTAGGAACATAGCAATGCAGTATATAATGTGGAATGGGAAAGCAGAAATATGTAATGTGGAGAAGTAGAAAAGCACAATGAATGTTAAAAAAAACCGTTTTTATTCACGCAGTTACCAAAATAAGGTCCTGAAGAACCACGATTTACTCGTAGACCGTTAGGAATTTAAGCAAACGATTTCAGGGTTATATAATTCATTCTATTATGGAAAAAACCCATGTCTTCATTTGTCTATATTTGCCCTGGTTTGATCACAAACTGCTTTTCAAAACTGACGTTTTTAAGGGGTTGCGTTTTGAAGATGATCTTTTTCTCATTCACAAAATTCTTTATTGTCGCATTGCAGATTAGTTCTCCAGCAAGAGTATTTTTATTTGAAATAAATCAATAGATTTTCCGATCTTCCAGATCGCACGAAGCGCGGGAAGAGAGCATACTAATCTCTTGATTTTTTATTTATGCAGGTTAGCATGGATGGATAAAACACAATTAAGATCTGCAACAAAAAAACACAATTAAGATCTGCGACAAAATCTTGCATTATCTACACTCTTTCTGCAATGTCGCGGGGGCATTTAGACTCTCGGAAGACAAATCTTTCCGATAATCAGGGTTCTGGCTTACCCGTGATACAGAAACAAGACATCGAAATGCAAAGGTGAAGCAACTTGTTTTACTCATGATGATTTATTTTTTGAAAACAAGACTAAAAACTTCTAATGATAACGACTTCTAATGACTTCTAAGGAGATCTCATTTTTATTTTTCTAATCTATTCTACATTAATTTAAAAGATGTTTTATTTTCTAAGTAAAAGCATGCTTCCAGTGAAGCCATCTACGGATTAAAAGTTTGAACATGCTCACATCAAGATTTAAAAATTCTACGTTATGTTTTACAAGTATGTGAGAATCCTGTCTTAGA
The DNA here is from genome assembly GCA_000404065.3 of Pinus taeda. Taxonomy (NCBI): domain Eukaryota; kingdom Viridiplantae; phylum Streptophyta; class Pinopsida; order Pinales; family Pinaceae; genus Pinus; species Pinus taeda. The sequence goes on from APFE031496196.1 coordinate 69,008, forward strand.
GTTGGCTCAGGGTGATTGTCCTTGCTTTCCAAGAAGTACCTGTCCAACCTTGTCAAAGCCCTCATTCGTAGATGGATTAGTGCGAAATGGGAGGTTTAAAATAAGAACTGAATTTAAATTATCTATGTGCGAAAATAAAATAAAACTGCTCCAAACTTTGAACTCCTTTATGAACCTACTGTCACCAAGTTCCACAAATTAGTCCATAAAAACAACTGCATGAAATAATTACTAAATCTTTCTAGTTGCACTTCCCCAGCAACGACGCCAAAATGTTGGGTCTAAAATGCAGATGCAAATTAGAGTTTAATTTAATGTCAACCCAGGAAGGTAAACTTAGAAGTGCCTATCTAAAATATATAGATCTAAAAAGATTTCTAATTTGTCGGAGATCTTATGGTTCCCTTACAAGAACACATGGATTTTAAGATTTCTTCCAACAATTAGAATATCTCACAAGAACTTAAAAGATGAAATGAAATAAAACAAACAAACTAGAGAGATTTCTAATTTGTCAGAGATCTTATGGTTCCCTTACAGGAACACATGTATTTTAAGATTTCGTCCAACAATTAGAATATCTCACAAGAACTCAAAAACTGAAATGAGATAAAACAAACCAACTAGAGAGGTTCCTAATTTGTCGGAGATCTTATGGTTCCCTTACAAGAACACATGTATTTTAAAATTTCTTCCAACAATTAGAATGTCTCACAAGAACTTTAAACGCTGAAATGAAATAAAAACATAAATTAAATTATAACTAAAATAAGAATGCAAGTGAGGCCATGGGGGCCCTCCATAACTCCACAAGCACACTACTTCAAAGGGAACTCAAATGTAGAAGCATCAAAATCAAAGTATGATTCTTTATTTCAAAATCTCCATCATGATGTACAAACCAACTTTCTAAGATTACAAATGAAGATTCTAAGATTACAAATGAAGGAGATTGTACTCCTATTTATACAATGGAATGGGATAACAAACTCATAATGATAATCCACTAATCTCTCTTTTAGTTCCATACATCTCTCAACCATCTAGACACATAATCCCATTTTGTCCTTGATCTTCTCCATGAGATCATCATCTTCTCCATGAGGTTTATCTTTTCAAATTCGAATTTGATCTTTCAAGGCCACATAAAAGTGTCTTGGAAGCTTCCTTGGAACCTACACATGTCACAAAAACAATCCACTTTCCATATATGAAGTAAAATATATTATTTTCTAATATTTAATCAATAATTTCTCTTAAAAATGCTTGAAAAATAGTAGCTTCTCAAAATTGAAATGCATTCCTGAGATTGAATGATCATTCAGTTTGCAATCAATTTTTTTCTCTTCAGATTTTTTTTCTCCAGTAGAAACAAGTTTTAAAAATTCTTAGGCTTGATATCACAAAATTAGTGATGAACAGGCCTAGGAGGCAGAGTTTTACTATATTGTTTTGAAGACATGTAGTCACTAAATGTGGCATAACTTTTTCATTTCACCTCCAAATGGGATGATTCAAATTATGTCTTAAACTAGACTTGAATATATATCTCCCATATAAACAGGTTTTGAAAAGAAGATGATTGGGTATTTCAAAGATGTCAATGAACAGTCAAGACCTAGAATTGTCACCATACAGATTTTTCAACAAGCAGTTAGTATTTCAAGAATAACTTTTTCATATGATACCTGATTGAAGTGATTCAAATTGATTTGGAAACTATATTCAAAGGGCTATCTTCCCTATGAATTTAGTTTCCAAATCAATTTGAATCACTTCAATCAGGTATCATATGAAAAAGTTATTCTTGAAATACTAACTGCTTGTCGAAAAATCTGTATGGTGACAATTCTAGGTCTTGACTGTTCATTGGCATATTTGAAATACCCAATCATCTTCTTTTCAAAACCTGTTTATATGGGAGATATATATTCAAGTCTAGTTTAAGACATAATTTGAATCATCCCATTTGGAGGTGAAATGAAGAATTTTTCTTAAAAATGCTTGAAAAATAGTAGCTTCTCAAAATTGAAATGCATTCCTGAGATTGAATGATCATTCAGTTTGCAATCAGTTTTTTTCTCTTCAGATTTTTTTCATATGATACCTGATTGAAGTGATTCAAATTGATTTGGAAACTATATTCAAAGGGCTATCTTCCCTATGAATTTAGTTTCCAAATCAATTTGAATCACTTCAATCAGGTATCATATGAAAAAGTTATTCTTGAAATACTAACTGCTTGTCGAAAAATCTGTATGGTGACAATTCTAGGTCTTGACTGTTCATTGGCATATTTGAAATACCCAATCATCTTCTTTTCAAAACCTGTTTATATGGGAGATATATATTCAAGTCTAGTTTAAGACATAATTTGAATCATCCCATTTGGAGGTGAAATGAAAAAGTTATGCCACATTTAGTGACTACATGTCTTCAAAACAATATAGTAAAACTCTGCCTCCTAGGCCTGTTCATCACTAATTTTGTGATATCAAGCCTAAGAATTTTTAAAACCTGTTTCTGCTGGAGAAAAAAATCTGAAGAGAAAAAACCTGATTGCAAACTGAATGATCATTCAATCTCAGGAATGCATTTCAATTTTGAGAAGCTACTATTTTTCATTGTTTTCTCTGAGCCTTCAAAATGGCTGTGATGGAAGAAGTTCTCAGATCTTGGATAATTTTCTCAATTTCCAAAGATCTCTTATTAAAACTGGTCTTGGATATCATGAAATTGCCAAGGGAGAATCAAGCTCAATGTCATCAGAAGAAAAATTCCAAAAGGAACCTGAAAGCTATGTCAATTCGCTCAAAAGATCTATTAATAAAAACATCAACAGGAAAGAAGAACAGGCCCAACAAAGATTTAATCCTCAAATGAAAGAAGGTAACACCAGGCAAGGAAGTGAAGAACAATCGAGACTCAGGTATGGATTTAGGAGAATAATTCTCCTAAGAAATCATTTTACATCTAGGTATCAAAATCTCTTTTATCCCTATTATTTACATGTAATAATTTTGGTCATAACGCAATAGATTACGGAGCATGTGTAAGAAACGATTTTGTGAGGAATAGGAGCAGGGGATCATATAAAACCTCAAGGTATGCTTGTCTAAGTACCAATCCTAGAAGTTTTAATGAAAATGATGTCAGAAATTACAATTCATTTGCCCCCATATTGGATTTCATTAAATGTTTCAAGTGTAATAATTTCAAACACAAAGCTCGTGAATGCAAAAGCATTATATTAAAGCCTCAACATCAAAGAAGAAAAGACAACATCATCAATAGAAATCAAAGTATGAAGATATGGAGAAGAAAGCAAGAGCAATGTGAAGAATGCAGTGTAGCTTTATGTGTTCAAGACAAAGGAAGCCAATGGTGTATAGATAGTGGATGCTCAATTCCTATGATAGGTGATCAAAGAAAATTTCTCTCTCAAGTTAGTTAAACGAGGTAGTGTCATCCTTCAAAATAATGATACAGGAAGGATTATTGGAAAGGGCACAATAATATTTGACACGCATGCATGAGTTCGAGATAATGCATGCATATTCTGATAGCACTAATGGACTCCCTGTTGATTTGGGGTAGCATCGGATGTGCTCTAGCCACGAAAATTGGTGGAGGCTAAAGCACATGAGATCTCCAATACCCAGAAATGGTTTGGGAAGATTCTAAACAGTTTGGGAGATATTAAAATAATTAATATTTTTAATGGAGTCCCTAAGTCTAAACATAGGGAAAATAAAATATTAATGTGAATTAATATAAAACTGAGTTAAAATGTCCAAAAGTCATGGATCAAGCCAAATCTAATATTAGCTGTTGATTACGGACTTAATCTCGGCTGTTGAATTGTCAACGAGAAAAGTATAAGAGGAGGCTTGAGGGCCACTTGGGGAACACACCAAGTTGATCAAGATTTCGATTTTCTGGGGCAGGGTTTGCTGAGGAAGTTGAAAAAGTGATCAGAGTTGCAGCTGAGGGGCAGTGAATACAAAAGTAGAGAGGTAGAGATAGTATTAGGAGGATCAGCGAAGATGTCGGGAGAGAGGGATGCAGAGCCAACTAGAGGTTCACACAGAGCCCACCAAGGCTCATGCAGAGGCAATCAGGAGCTGCACAGTGCCTCAGAGAGCCAGCGTGGGTGACGCAAAGGCTCTAAGGGCTGACGCAGTGCCTCCAGAGGCTGATGCAGGGTGAGCTAGGGTGACGCTAGGCCAAAAAGGGCTAATGCAGTCCCTAGAGGCTGACGCTGGGGTTTTTTTTTGTGTGGGGTAGATTGGAGCTGGGAGTTGTCAGAGTGTTTATCCAGGGTTTCAGCCAAAATAACTGTGTCCAAGTAGAGAGGTGATACTACCGAGATTATTCTTTGTTGGGTGAGCCGATTTTGGCACCCAGATTGATTCAGAAACTGCATAATAATAAAACCCTCACATAGTTGCACCGGTTTTCCTGCATTGGGTTTTTCTGAGGACATTGGTCCAAAAACAACGGTGTCACTTGTGTTCTTGTTTTGTTTCCTTTAGTTGATGATCTGTAATGTGTTGAACATGTACTTGTATTTATTTTCAGTATTTACATGGTAAATAACTTGTTAATTAATCAGAACAAGTAGGCAGAAATAAATCAGAGAAGTATATGAAGGGTTTCTAACAGTTAGACTTAGAAATTCCAACATGGTATCAGAGCGTGGTTGCAAATCACAGGAGAATTGAGGACATCAACCGAGCAGAGCAGCAGCAACAGAAAACAGCTGTCCCAAGTGACAAAAGTTGTTCCTAGTAGAGAAGCAACAAGGAAGGGGCGACGTAGTGCCTGCGTCATCAATTTTGAACTAGGAAGAGGATCAGCGCAGTGGAAAAGGGGAGCAGACTCGACCTACACAGTGTTTGGTCATCTTTCTCAGTCAAGAAGGATTGACGCCCGAGGCCATGAGGTGCGGATTTTGCTGGTGTCGAGATTGTGCAGAGCCTAGAAGCTCTAACCTTCAGTTTGCTGGGGCTTAAGAGGCTGTGGGTAAGTTGCAAAGTGAAGTTGGTGGGGTGTTGTAGTCAGAATAGTACCTAACAGGGCAAGACCAAGGAGGAGGGAATTGCTACTGAGGATTTCTAGCCAAGAAATGCGGATCAGTGGTGCAGTTGCACTAAGGATCAGAGTGGGGGCATCTCAACATTGGTAGAGGGGTTTCCAAGAGGGAAATCAAGGCTCAGAGGGAGTCACATCGAGAAATTTCAGAAGGGAAGTAGAGGAGTAGCGAGATGGCAGTGAATGGGGTAAGAGACTAAGACAGACTAGACGGAGTGTCAAACTTCGTAGTCTAGAAGGCCAGAATCTTATCCGTTCTAGACAGAAACCGTCTCAAGCACTTCGCCTTAAGGACAATAGCGGTCCCAGTTGACCCTGCTAATAACGATAAGTACAAGGATGCAATGGCGAGGGCCAAGAGCATCATCCTTGACGGGGTTAAGGACCATGTAGTACCACACATGACAGAGAAGAATACGACAAATGAGATGTGGGAAGCCCTAAAGAAGTTATATCAGCATACTTCCGTGCAGAGGAAGATGCTACTAGAAAATCAGCTACAGTCATACCAGATGTAGAAGGGAGAATAGATTGACACCTTCCTCAGTCGATTGAAGGAGATCCGGGATCAACTGAGTTTCATAGGGGCCATGTCGGATCAAGAATTGATGGTGAGAACAACCCTGAACACAGTCTCAGAATCAAGAAGGAGAAAGAGGAGGATGTTTCCCTAGCATCCGAGGGAAAGCAGGAGAAATAGAGGAAGGACCTCTCCAAGGTCAAATGGTTCAACTGTGGGGGACTAAGTCACTATGCGAGCTAGTGTCCAAGGAAGAAGAGCAAAGGAGAGGCTTCCGAGACCAAGGCAGTGCCAGAAAGGGTGGAGAAGGAACTGGAGACAGATGATGACTGTGCCATGAGTGCTCACACGCCACTTGAGCGGAAGTGTGGAGACATCGAGCTGTAGTCAAATGGACTATAGGCAATGAGGGGCACGTTCCTTGAGGTGCCCAACCTCTCGGATTATACCTGGCTACGGGAGCCCCGAAGAGGAGTAGCAGTGCTGACGAATTTCAATAGAGATGGATGAGGATGGAGCGACAGAGGGAGCTACAGTGCAGAATTCCCAGGACAGTGTGAGATAGCAGTGCGAGATGCATGGAGTGTTGCAGCAGCGCAGAGGTCAGAGAGGGAGCACTTGTCGGCGACAAAGGGACTTTCAGCTTCATGGGTGTCTCTACCCTGACGGAGATGTCAGAGTTGGGAGATCAGTTACTTACTTCTCAGTAACTGAGTTGCAGTGCAGCAGTTAGCAGTGGCAATGCTATGGGCAACACGATGTAGCATGATGAGAGGGGTTGTTGTACAGATGCAGTAGTGGCAGTGGCAAGGCCATGGGTAGCAGTACATGATGCAGCAGTGTAGAGGATGTTGGGCAAAAGGCCTAGCATCAACACAGGGACAAATGCCAGATGATCAGGGTGATGCCCAGTGAGGAGTATTACTAGAGCACAATCCTCGCTAAGAGGGAGTGTTGATTTGGGGTAGCATCAGATGTGCTTTAGCCACAAAAATTGATGGAAAGGCTAAAGCACATGAGATCTCCAATATCCAGAAATGGTTTGGGCGGATTCTAAATAGTTTGGGAGATATTAAAATAATTAATATTTTTAATGGAGTCCCTAAGTCTAAACTTAGGGAAAATAAAACGTTAACGTGAATTAATATAAAACTGAGTTAGAATGGTCCAAAAGTCATGGATCAAGCCAGATCTAATCTTAGCCGTTGATTAGTGACTTAATCTCGGCCGTTGAATTGTCAATGAGAAAAATATAAGAGGAGGCTTGAGGGTCACTTGGAGAACACATCGAGTTGATCAAGATTTCAATTTTCTGGGGCAGGGTTTACTGAGGAAGTCGAAAGAGTGATCAGAGTTGCAACTGAGGGGTAGTGAATATAGAAGCAGAGAGACAGAGATAGTACCAGGAGGATCAGGGTAAAAGCCGGGAGAGAGGGATGCAGAGCCAGCCAGGGGTTCATGTAGAGCTAGCCAAGGCTCACACAGAGGCAGCCAGGAGCTGCGCAATGCCTCAAAGAGCCAGCGTGGGTGACGCAGAGGCTCTAAGGGCTGATGCAGTGCCTCCAGAGGCTAACGTAGGGCGAGCTAGGGTGACGTTGGGCCAGAAAGGGTTGATGCAGTCCCTAGACGCTGACATTAGGGTATTTTTTTCATGGGGCATATTGGAGCTGGGAGCTGTCGGAGTGTTTATCCGGGGTTTCAGCCGAAATATCCACTTCCGAGTAGAGAGGTACTACTGCCAAGATTATTCTCTATTGGGTGAGCCGATTTTGGAACCCAGATTGTATTCAAAAACTGCATAATAATAAAACCCTCAGATAGCCGCACCGATTTTCCCGCATTGGGTTTTTCCGAGGACATTGGTCCAAAAACAACGGTGTCACTTGTGTGCTTGTTTCGTTTCCTTCAGTTGATGATCTGTAATGTGTTGAGCATGTACTTGTATTTATTTTCAGTATTTACATGGTAAATAACTTGTTAATTAATCAGAACCAGTGTTTTACAACCCGGCCGAGTCAGAACCAACTCGGCCGAGTCGTTCCGGGTCGATGGCTTGGGAACTGACTCGGTCCAAAAAACGGAACGGTCGGCCGAGTCAGCAATGACCCGGCCGAGTTACTCAATGACTCGGCCGACCCGGCCGGGTCCGCTAAAAAACGGCCGGGTCACTGGTTCATCAAGTTTTTTGTACTGAAGAAAATCTAAATCAACCACGACTGAACCATCTCTAAATTTTGGAACAATATTGCCTGGCAATTCTGTCTGGAAGAACAGATTTATCTGTAGATGACTCAGTAGATTCCCGAGGTAACATGTATCTGATTTGTTTTATATCTCGAGGACTGACTAACTGAAGGCATTCAGCACAATGAATATGTTGACCCAAATTTTCTAGAACGGAAGTACCTAATCTTTGATAGCTCACAATGGGTGCTTGATTGGATGTATGAGAAGAGGCTCTATTGGTTGCATTACAATATTTGCAATCAGATGATGGAGCCAGTCTATGACTTTTTCCCATCAAACAGAGATTTTAGAAAAAGAAAAGATATTTTCATAAACAAAAATATTCTGCTCCTCGTCACAGCGCTTGTTTCATTTGTGGCAAGAAAAGGCATTGGGCTAACAAGTGTCCTTCTAAGAAATCTAAGATGCAGTCAAAATTGTTTGATATTTTCACTACTTTTCATGATCCAGAAAAATAGGAACCAGTCTCCGAACCTGATGGTGAATATATTTCAATAACAGAAAGTTTTTCCTGTAATTGATGCTTTACATAATACTTCTTTTGATACTAGTTTCTCTGTAGATGATCAAGATATCTTATCTTCTATTAAGATGTTTTCTTTTATCCAGTCAGAGAATCTGAAAGCTAAGATTGATGATTTACAAGCCAAACTCGCTAAGTAGTACTTTTGTTGTAGACTTGTAGTCTTGTAGAGGCCATTTCTAGCCTCCTTGGTTATGTGTTTTTTGTTTTGAGTCTTTGATCATGTATGACAGTTGACTATGTATTGCCATTGGGTACCATTTTGATATAATGGATTGGTTCATGAGCCTACTTTGATCATATGTTGTCTTCCATCTATATTATAATGTTGTGTGTTTGGAAACATGAATGAAAATCTTTAAAATTATGTTTAAAATCTTCAAAATTATGTTTTTTATCAAAAAACTAAATATTTAATGTATTTTTACAACGACCGAGTCATTGAAAACGAGTCGGCCGAGTCATTACCGTTTCGGAGTCGGAGTCGGAGTCATTGCTCGGCCGAGTCGGAGTCGGAGTCGGAGTCTTAAAACATTGATTGTAAGTATTGCAAGTGAAATTACTGTCTTTGCCCATCTAGTCAAGCCATTACAAATGACCAAATCAAAGGCCCCACATAGAGTAAGCAATTGTTCACCAAAGAGATTGCAACCCTTGTCCTCTGAAATTCTTTCCCACTGATGATTACTTTCTTCTGTAAGCTAAATAGGGTCACAATCATCTTTACAACAAAGAATGCTAGCTTGCTCACTTGCAATCCTAACATTGAAATCACCCACTATAAGGACTTCACCTAGCTACGAATATGTTGCAATATCTGCTTTTAAAGCTGCAAATGGATCTTTGTGGTCAAGCCCTCTACCTTTGTAGATTTTTGAAACCTACGACGCAAAATAGCATGCAATAATTCTGACATGGTTTCCATTTTCTGATATTTTAAACCAAATGAATTGCTTATTTGAGTCTTCTTTTTCTAATTGAATGAGACGACCTTCTTTCTCCCTTACTAAAACCATGATACCCTCGTGCCCTTTGCCATTCCTCGCTGCCTTGTTCCACAATGCATCTTCCAGTATCCTTCAAACAAAGGTGTCTTGCACCCTTCATGCACATGTGTTTCTATGAGGCAAATTATGTCTCTATTTTCCGCAATAAGCCCTAACCCAGTTTCTTGTCTCCATGGGTAACCTCTGCAGTTCCAACAAACTAATCTTAAGGAAACTTGGGTATGACTTGATTTCTATTTATTTTGACATGCAAGACTCACATTTGAGTCTTTGTCCCTGTTTTGCCACACCGACCTTGCTTTCTGATTTCCTATTGAAGAGTTTGTTGCCTCTTCTTTATTACCATCTTGCTGCTCTGTTCTGGAAGGAGGTCCAAATTGCGCTATCACGACTTTGCCTTTATAAATCCATGCTTTCTTTCCTTCATCTCTTGCTGCCCTAACCTTTAAAATGTCCTCCCTTCTTTCCTCCTGTTGTTTTACAGTTAAATCTTCTTTTAAGAAAAAACGAAAACCCCTCAAGAGATGTTTCTTGCTTAGAATGATATATTTATCATGCAAGCTAGGCATAATGACTTTTATGGGCCTGGCTCTCTCCCCGTTAAACTTACCCACCCTCCATGCTTGGCATATTTGTCTTTGCCATAGAAACTTGTCTTTCAAGAAGTCTTTTGCAAGGTCAAGAGTACATTCATTTTTCCGATAGTCTTTCACCCCTTTAATAATTATGTTTGCTGCCCTAGGATCGGAGAACACACTTGGAGCCACTAGGAATTCAATATTGTGGGGAAATAGAGCTCCAGAGTCGTAGCTGTGTGTTGTCGAAGGTGATTCAGTACTTTTGAAGTAGTGAGGGAAGGGCAGGGATAGTCAGGCCAAAAGGAAGTTTTTCTAGTTCCGTGAGTGCATAGCAGAGAGACAACGTACTTCATAAAGAGGCTGACGCAGTGTAGAGAGGCAACATAGAGCTTTAGAGGGAGATCCATATTTTTGCTGAGGAGAAGTCGAGATTTAGTGGCAGGAACTAGAGTGGGAGTCCGAAAGGCCAGGAAGATCGAGTTTCTAGAGTAGCAATTGATCAATAGAGTGAGAGAGACGTTGGTCCGAGCTCGTTGATGCAGATCTACATAGGGTGATGCAGAGGCAGTGCAGAGGTAGCAAAGAGCAACTCATCTCGAGCTAAGGTCAGTGTCAGATCACTGGTGGAAGTGAGGTTTTTCTCACTAGGCTTTTGTCAGTCATTTTCTCTATATGGAAAGCTAGATTTGAGCTTCCATAGATTTGTACTCAGATTTACTACTACATAATAATAAAAACCCTCAGCTGCTGCATTGATTTTCCCAAGTTGGGTTTTTTCCGGGGACATTGGTCCAAAAATAACGGTGTATTATTGTGTGTGTGCATCTATTCTTCTAGTGTTTTTATTTCTTATGTAGTATTTATTTTGTGAAGGCTGCAGTGTATATGTGTCGATATTTGCCGTAGGAAACTGAAAATAATTTGTTTGATTAATTTAACAAATAGAAGAAACATTATCAGTTGTTGCAGTAGGATTCAGTGTGAAAATTCTATCACTGCAACAATTGATTTATTTTACCTACTTATTTTCCTAATAAGTTATTTATGAAAATCCTTCAGTAAACATTAAGATAAATTTTGCTGCAGATATCACACCATAATACAGATACAAACACATGCACAAGAATTAACACATCAACACAGATATTTTGGACAACAGTCCCCGGAAAAACCAAATGTGGGAAAACTGGTGCAGCAAGGGAATTTGATTATTCTGCAATTCTTCAGTACAACTGGGTGCCAAACTGGCTTACCCAACAGAGAGAAAATTCTTCAGTACTTCTCCCAGTCTCAGAGTAAGCCTGGATGACCTTTACGTAGTTCCCAGACCCTTTGCGTCAACCCCTGCCTCTCTGCCTCAGCACTAGGCCTCTTTGCGTCACCCATGCAGGCCCTCCAGTGACTGCGCAGTCTGCTGCCTCTGCGTCTGCCTCTTCAACCTCTGCACTGTTCCCCTGGTGATGTTCCCGACTCTCTGTTCCGTACTTGTTGCCTCCTATTACTCTCCAGACTACTAGTTCGAATTTCTCATCTAAACCCGCTCCAAAAATCGAACCGACTATTCTCTCTCAATGTGTTCTCCAACTAACCTCAAGCCTCTTCTTATAATTTTCTTGTTGGTCTTTCAACGACCGAGATTAAATCTCTAATCAACGGCTAAGATTAGATTTGGCTTGATCCATGACTTTTGGAACCTTCTAACCCAATTTTATATTATTACCCATTAATATTTTTTTTCCTAAGTTTAGACTTAGGAACTCCATTAAAAATATTAATTATTTTAATATCTCCCAAACCAATTAGAATCTACGCAAACCATTTCTGGGTCTTGGAGATCTCATGTGCTTTAGCTTCTCCACCAATTTTCATGGCTAGAGCACATCTGATGCTATCCCAAATCAACATTCAGGGTCACCAAATTTTCACATAATCAACAAGCTCTTCCTCCGGATCATGATAATCATACTTTTCACTTTTATCACGAGAATTCGAAACTGGAAAAACACTTATAGGAGCCAAAACTAGAAGGTCGAGCCGCCAGTTTACGTAAGGGCTGAAAAGAGACAGGTTGTGGGTTGCTGGAACATGGTCACATACAAACCTTCGACTGCTGCTACAAGAAGCAAGGAATTAGAACTTTAATTGGCTTTAGCTGCTCCCATAATTTAAAAACCCGTGTTTAAAAAGCCGAAGGGCTCTCACTCTCAGCCATTGCGCTAGCACACCATCTTTCGATCGTGATTCAACCTCTATAGATTGATTCCTCTGCATGTTTTTCAGACCAATTGTTTCCTGTATTTCAAAATTTGGCTCAAAATTAGGCCCAGCAAACGTGTTCTAGCTTTCTCTAGGGTAACGATAGCTTACAGGGTTGAATTTGTTGGAATATCGGTGAGAAGCTATAGACATGAGTAGCAACGACAGTGGACAAAAACAAGGAGGTGGATTTTTCACCACCTTCAGCTCCATCCTCTCTAATTTTGGGAGCACGGTGCACAAATTGGTTAACATGTACGTTATTTGTGCTTCCTTCGCTCAATAGGAATTTTCAAACAATATCTTGCGTGCAATTTGGTCTTGATATTTCGAAACCCTAGCTTATGTGCACACTTTGTGTATGATGACCGTGTTCTTCATATGAATTGAATTATTCCATTTGGGGTTTTGAATTGTAAACATTGATTAGCAATTCCATTATACTCAAAGAAGAAGGAATAACAACTACCTTTGCCATTGTTGCGGTGCTTGCATAGCTTTCTTGTGCCTTCTCAATTGGTTCACAAACGGGTGTTTCATAAGCTGTAAAAGTCGGAACAACCTGGGATGTACCAAGTGCCTCTTCAATTGGTTCATAAATGGGTGCTTCATAAGCTGTAAAAAATTGGAACAACCTGTGATGTACTAGAATTTGGAACTCCCATTGATGTGCAACTCGGAGCAAGGTGCTCTATGGCTTTACTTCCTTGGCTCTGGTTCATGGACTTGGTGTTGAAATTTGTAACTAGGTTCGGTCTTCATAAAATGTATTTGTCAAAAGAATTTTTACTATTGTTACAATGAATTATTAAAGGATGGGTTTCATGCTTGGGTCATCATGCTTTAGGTCAAAGTCCCCATTGAAGACTTCTAGGATTTATTCTCAGTCATTAGAGTCATTGTACATTTAAAGAGACCCTTCTTGGGCTTTCATATCATGTAAAAAGAATTATTTTTTAGTCAAAAATGAATTTAGTTTCTCCACACCAAGTCGGCCTCAAGAAGATCAAGTTGACCTCAAGACAAGTAATTCGACATCACATAAGGGCTATAAATATAAGGAGTTCAAATTCATTTGGAGTATCTCATTCTCTCTCACATAGTTTGATCTTTGAAGCTGGAAGATGGAAAGGTGCGGAATTGTTTAAGGGTTGGAAAAGAAGTTGGAAATAAGTGCGAGCTTCTGGAGGAAGATAGAAGGCCTCAAGATCGAAAATTTGGGACAAATCTCACTCCATTTTGATGTGTATTAAGGGAGATCGAAGTTCTCCAAGTTTGGTCGAAGCTGCTGCTGCTACTGTTGCTGGGTTGAAGCTGCTACTACGTCGAAGCTGCTACTAATGCTGTCAGGTCGAAGTTGCTTGTGAAGGGTTGACATCTGCAATAATGATTGAGGGTTGACTTGGTGTGGAGGGAATCTCTGTCTGGGTCTAGAGTCTTAGATTATCTCGAGAAACTATTGAAGGAAGAATTGTTGAATGGGTTTTCCCCTAGATAGGGGTTTTGCCTTGGTTGTTCGCCTACATATGTTGTCCTTGTGTTATTGTTTTGGTAATTTCTTAATGAAATAAAAGATAAAAGAAAAACATAAAAATAAAAGAATCACAAGTAATTATCTATATAAGAAAATATTTCAGCCTTTCTGATTTTTTGATATGGTATTAAAGCTAAGGTGAACGAGGAAAAATGAAGTCTTGAGTATCTACTAGAAGGAATCTAAAGGATTGATTTAGGGATCATAGAAGGAGCTCTTATAAGAGAAGAACCTCACTATCTTCAAGGACAATGTCTAACACATTAAAGAGTGAGAACAAGTTGGAAGGAGCATCAAACTACAAATCTTGGAAGAAGAGGATTGACCTCATTTTTGAAAAGAACAAGGTCTTGGATGTGGTCAGAGGGAAGGTGAAGAAACCTACCAAAAAATCCAGTGATGCAGACAAGGTGAAGTATAGGGAATTAGAAATATTGGCTATGACTATGATGGTAGAAAGAATTCAGGACAATCTTGTCCCATACATTTCCAATATAGACCATGCTTAAGAAATGTATGAAGCATTGACAAAATTATTCACTATCAAAAATATTGGTCAAGTAGCAAGCTTGAAGAATGAGTTAAGGACTGCAAAGATGGCAAAGGAAGATATCGTGGCTTCCTTCTTTATAAAGATGTCAAGGATTAGAGATGAACTTCAAGCCATAGATGAAATAATACTGGAGAAGGAGCTAGTAATCACTGCACTATTGGAACTACCACCTACTTGGAGTTCTTTTGCTTTAGGTCTCAATTGTTGGAAAGAAGCTCCCACCTTTGAACAATTATGGAATGCTTGCACCCAAGAAGAAATGAGAATTTCATTAGTATCCAACAATGGAGAAGAAAAGGTTTCAACTGCATACTCTGCTTCCCACAAGAAATGGCACTCCAAGAAGTCAAGAGGGCCAAGAAAGAAGATTGATACGTCCAAGATAGAATGCTACCAATGGCACAAGATGGGTCACTTTAGAAGTGACTGCCTCGACAATCCGAAGAACAAGAAAAGAAGCAGGGATCAAATCAATATAGTTGAAGAAGGATCTCCAAAGAAGACTAAGCGCGAAGAATTGGATATAAGGGACTTACACTACTAATGTCCTTTGATCTAAGATTTTGTTATTTCATTTTGATTTCTAGTTTTTAGGTTTAACATATTTTGGAAAAACATTTTTATTTGTTCTCAAGGATCCTTCAAGCATGGAGGGAGCCCTCATCAACCTCCAAAATAAGTATCCTATTACCATTTTCAGTTTTAGTTTTCCTTAATATTGTGGATTGATGTAGATTCCTGCTGAATCACTGTCCGAGAGTTTTTGTGAATGATTTGGTTTTATTTGCAAATTATAAAAGGGTACTTGAGGTGCATGCTTTCCTACATCCTCATGGGCTATAAATTTTGAATTATGGTTGGTCACACTTAATAAACTCGTGGATGGTGATAATCTACCCATAATTCTCTGAAATATCAATATATTTTCTGTCTATCAACTTCTTTTCACATGAATTTTGCCTTGAGAATCCTGTGATACCATGCTATGATGTTAAACATATCGTGAATGATGGTCATTTCTGAACATTGTAAACAACTAAATTTCACATCCTAAACATTCATTTCTTGTGATTGAACAATACGCCAACTGATATGATTTGATCCACATTGGATGGCATTTTCCCTAAATTTTTTGAGCATTATTGATACAAATCTTTAATGCTAGTATATTTTTTTAACTACTTACCACTAGTTCATTTTACAACACAGTTTACATAGTGCTTGATGTATTTGGATAATTGATGTTGACATTTGTAATATCGTCACTATTTGAAGTGCTCTAAAATAGTGAAATCTGTTCCAATTCACAACGGTATAAACTCTGATATCTTATTACCTTTAGATGATCGTTGTTTATGTGGAAAAATTGCTGACTTTGTCCACTTGCATCTATTCATTATTTTATGGTTTCAATCTGATCTAAAAACACAGAGATAACATTCTTTGAACGCTGATCATATTATTCACTATTTATTTGGGTTGGATTGTCCTTTAGCGATATGAATTAACATTTATAAATCTAGAACGGTCTTTGTTTTAAACCAATTTTTGCATTTGCTTGTCAAGATCTTCCATTTTCATATGCCTGCAGATTTCATGGTCTCAATTCCTAAATTCCTTTTTATGACGCAACTTGATATAAACAGTGGTAATTAATTTGTTGACGCCAATTCTTTTGGGGAAGGGTATGTAAATTTAAATCAATTCCTGATAGCATTTGTATGATGATAATGCAGTTTAATATTTGCATCACTTCTCCGATCAAGGCAAATGTTTAAATGGTTCAACAAATTTCAATCCTACGCACATTTCATCTGACTAATCTATGGAACACTAGTATACTTTATTTTTTTGGCAAAACTAGTGGATCTCTAGATCGGTTGATTTCTAATAAATTCATATGTGAATGATCTCTTAACACAAAAGTGACATTTACATTTCAATGCATGCGTTCCATAAGAATATATGATATACTTCACTGTACCATGTTCCACGACACATTAATCGCATGCAATGATCTTTCGATATATCTTTATGATAAATTAAAATAGTTGTAGTCCTCTTACATATGTTCCACTAAAGACAACACACTTTTGTTATGGTTAAAGTTGTATCATGAACTGAACATATGAATGAATGAGACCTTTACTTTTAAAACTTTGGGTACCTTTATGAAACAGACTTGTAAAATATTCTAATAAATTTTATTTTGCACAATTGCCATTCATATTACATGTATGTGCTCATTTACTACATTTTCATCAACGTTCTTAATCATATCATTTGGATATTAAACATCATCAAGCTACCATTCAAATCTCCTTCATTCTTGAGTGAGTTAGTTGGGTTAAATTGTAGTATATATATAAATCACATGATGATATATTTTAGTCTCAGTGGCAAAATCGTACAAATTTGGATTTGGAGCATCTAAATCATGTTTTGTTGTTTAAAATTTATGATACATTTAAATCTTACACTTATGATTTAAATTTAGTTTAAGGGTATTAATGAGTGGACCGAGAAACATCATTGGTAATGGTCATAGTGATGATCTACATAGTTTAAAAGTGTGAAGGTATGAAGTTGACAATTTTCATAATGACTAGTGATGATAAACGAGGAAGATGTTTAAAGGTTTAAATGGTAAAATAATAATAATAATAATAATAATAATAGTTGAAGTATAGAAAAAAAATGTTGCTAGAAATTTTACAAGGATACCTTGAGAAGGGTTGTGTACATATTGACAAAAGAAGGGAGAGTCAATTAATAGAGGTTGTACTTCATTGGTTTGCACTCATTGTTTCATGAGTAGGTCTTCACATAGAGAAACTTATCAAGTTTTGTTTCCATAGCGTTAAAAGAGGTTGCTTTAAATTTTTCATGGACAATGATGGTAGTAGTGTTTCCAACTATTTCAAAATCTAAAATAAAGAGACTATTTAATGAGCAAGAATCTCTTGTCCAACTTGAAGAAGGGTGAATTTACGATAAAGCAATCAAGTGGTATGGAGATAGGAACTTGACGAGATAAGAAAATATTTTTTGTGGATGAAAATGATAATTGTTAAGTGATGTATGTATAAGTCAACATGGATCACCAAACCCTCATGCAAGTAAATTAAGCATAATATAAAATTAAATCATAATGACCTAAGTGTTTATATGCAATTGCCTATAGCGGTATTAGAATCGGTAAGCCAAAGGGTAAATGGATGTAAAACCAAGGGATTTTAATTTTGAGATAGATGATTTAAAAAAATGATTGTATGACTAGTAATATCGTAACAATGAATTTCACCAGAATTTCCTTGGGGAAGGAAGAATATATGATGAGAGATTAAGACTCAAGATGATGAGGCTCATGTGAAATTTAACAATGTACTTAGATGATTATACCTATGGTGTAAATGGTCAACTTCCTAGTTGAGAGAAGTGGAAATGATTATTGAAAAAGTAATTGGTATCTTGATGAAAACATAACACTAATAAAATTGATGAGATAACATAGATCCTAGATGGATGTTGAATAATCTTAGTTCATAGTTGAATGTTTGTAAAGTAAACGAAATTGATTTTTCTGATGAATCATGATAAGAATTCTTATAGAGTATTATTCAATATTTGATAAGTATTGAGATGTTTCTCATATTGATAATCTGATATGATGGTATGAGGGTGATCATGCACATGTGGTTCATATTTATATAGTTGTTACAATAGTGATGATGTATCCTTATGATGATGATGATTATGTCAAGGTATATTGACATATTCATTTACTACGTGATGATACGTATTTAATGTTGAATACTCATGATGAATATGATATGCATAACGTGGCATAGGAATTATGATGCTATAATATGAGGTTTATTGACATGTGGTTCATTTATTATGTGAAGTCATGATATGTCTTTGATGCAAATATGTTGATGTTATAACTTATGATGGTATTTTATGAAGTGAAGCATGTGATAGTTGCGTACAAATTTATGACATGCATGAGCATGCAATTTGTTATTATTCATAATGTTGCGATTAACAATGATGAATGTTACATGATGACATGCAAGACTTGGCATGTGGATTATTTTCTACGATACTATGATGGTATAGCTAATGCATTGGTTGCATGTTGAGGTGATGATTTACAGGACTCCACAAATGGGCCGAGAAGGCCGGTGTATTTGATGATATCGTGCGAGCCCATATGCACGAGGGAGAATAAGTACACCATATGTGCTGGGGACAAACTCAATCAACACTACATATGCCAGTGGTTCCTTTGTCTTGTATAGCTCTTGAAGGGCTATGGGACCATCTTGAGGAGGCCAAGTCCCTGATGTTCTAGGCTAGGTGCCTAGTATTGTATTGGGACGCCGAAGTCTAGTAGGGGTGTAAGGACTTCGATGCTTGGGGTTGTGTGCCTTAGTGAGTTGTGGAGGGAGTGGGCCAACCTTGTGAGATGCCCAGAGACATTGAGCACTGTATCGGATGCCTGCCTTGTGGCCTTGGGGGCAGATGAGGTTTGAGTCAGGTGTGAGCCTTGGGGCTAGCCTTGGATTAGGATACAGACTGAGGAGGCTTATCCTTGATTTCGAAAGCGGAAAAAAATGACAGAGATTCCTTGGGATTTCCCGGGTGTTGTGAAACTTTCGATGCCTGCTGGTTATACTAGTTCAGCAGAGGGTGTCAGGACTGCTACATGAAGTAATAAATAACAAAATAAATGTAATGTCCATTAATAATAAGTAATAAATAATAAAAACTTAACTTCGGGACGAAGTTCCTTAAAGTGGGGGAGTATGTAATGTCCCTTAATAATAAATAATAAATAACTAATATAATATAATATTAAATAAATAATAAACAATAAATAAAAAAATATAGTAATAGTAAATAACTAATAAATTAATTACATGCTCTAAATAAATATAAATAAGAATAAATCAAGAAAGCAGTAAAAATTAGTAAAGCTATCAAAAAGTAAAAACAAAAAAATAAAACAAGAAAGCAGTAAAGTTGCATGTTGACACATGGAGTGTGTGCATGTGGTTCCCCTTTCAATGTTTGCTCTATTTAATAGATGAGAAGGAAGATGAGAGGCATCCCATCATTCCATGATTCCATCATCCATTCTCTTGGGAGAATAGTGTTGGGAGACAAAGGATACCCTGGTAGTAGTACGTTGATTGAGGACTCGGGGGTGGCTAGTTGTAGCAAGATTTTGTGCAATTGAGCCTATGGTTGGGTGGAGAGTCGTCCCCAAGACTTTGTTGCAGTTAGCAGAATTCAACCAGCCTTCAACTAGCGTTTCACAAGTAAGGTGTCTCTCCTCACATTTCTTTTGAAATTTCATGTTAACTATTAGGCATATTTCATTTTCACAAGATCATTCCAACTATTAGGCATATTTCATTTTCTGCCACAAAGAGCCTCAAATGGAATCATCTTCAATTATTCTTGGTCACCGTTGGTGTAGGTAAAATCTAACAAGGGTAGAAACTCTTCCCACCTTTTTGGCTAATGCATGGCATAATTCTCAACATATCTTCCAACAATCTATTTATCCTTTCAATTTGTCCATCCATTTGAGGATGCTATACTATGCTATAGGTAAATTTGTCCCAAAACCCACAAATAACACCATCCAAAACTTAGAAGTGAACTTAATAACCCTATTTGAGATGATTTTCTTGGGTACAACATGAAATCTCACTTTTTCTTCTATAAAAATCTAGACAATATCACTTGCTTTATCAATGGATTTAATAGCTACAAAATGAGCTACCTTGCTCAACTTATCTACCATCACCATTATGGAATCATGTCGCTTAGATATTATTGGAAATTTTGTAATGAAATCCATTGATATGACTTCCACTTCCACTTAGGAATGAGGATTGGTTGTAGCAATCCTGTTGGGTGTCTTCATTCCAGTTCCACTTGCTAGAACTCAATCACTTGGGAATGTATTCCGCTACATAATTCTTCATGTCTGGCTAATAGTATATCTTTTTAATGGTTGTTATCATTTTCTGATAACTTGGATGAACAAAGTATGGTCTTTATAAAATCCATCCAAGGATAGCTTTTTCAAGTCACCCATGCAAGTTATATACCATCTACCTTTTGAATTTCAGCAAACCATCATTTGTAAGTGAATAATTCTTGCTCATCATTCCTTCTGTCTCTTGTTGCAAGCATTCGATTTATTGGTAGTGCTCATCCTATTGTATGAACTCCTTAATCTTTTCTTGGATGTATACTTCACAATAACTTACAACTACCACATGAGCTACCTATAGCTTCTTTTTGAGTGCATCAACTACCTTGCTCTTCTTACCTTTCATGTACTTGATTTCAAAATCAAGCTCACTAATCAAGGCTAGCCATAATGCTTTTATTGCATTCATCTTGGGCCAATCAAACAAATAACTCAACCCTGCATGATATGAAATCAATACACTTATTTTCCAAGGAGATAATGCCTCCACATTTTTAGTGTATGGAATATGGCTTCCAACTCTAAATCATGAGTAACATACTTCCACTCATGCTCATTCATCTTTTTGGATTCATAACATACCATCTGTCCTTCTTGCATTAAGACTTCTACTATCCCTTGTAGGAATCCTTGCGCACTACATAATCCTTTTCTAGGTTTTCTATCCTCAATATTGGTTCATGTGTGAGAAAATATTTCAATTGTTCAAAGTTTGCTTCACATTCTAGTGCCCTTTGGAATTTGATTCATTTTCTTTATAGTGATATGATTGGACTCCCAATCTTTGAGAAATTGCAGATGATCCTCTACTAATAACTAGCCAATCCTATGAAAAATCTTAATTTAGTCACATTTTGAGGAGTAAACCACTCCATAATAGCTTTAATCTTCTTTGGATCCACTGCTACTTCTTCTTTGGAGACAATATGCCCCAAATATTGAACCTATGACTAGAAAAAGTCACACTTGCTAAGTTTGGCATAGAGCTTGTGCTCTCTCAACACTTGCAACATTGCTACTAAATGTTTTACAAGCTCCTCGATTTTTTAATAAACCAAGATGTCATTGACAAAAACTAACACAAACTTGTCCATATATGGACTAAGAAAATTATTCATTAAACACATAAATGTTGATGGGGCATTTGTGAGCCCAAAAAATATAACCACAAGTTCATAGTGCCCATACCTAGTTCTAAATGTGATTTTGTGAATGTCTTCATCTCTAATGCATACCTAATGGTAGCTAAACCATAAATAGATCTTGGAAAAGACCACAACTCCTCTCAATTGGTCAAATAGATTATCAATCCTTGGTATAGGATATTTGTTCTTGATTGTGGCTTTATTGATCTATCTATAGTCTATATACAACCTCAATGTGTCATCCTTCTTCTTTACAAATAATACATGAGCTCCCAAAGGTGATATGTTGGTTCTGATGTATCATTTGTCCAACATATCTTTCAATAGTAGTTTAAGCTCTACCAATTCTAGTGTACTCATTTAGTATGGAGCTTTGGATATTGGTGTTGGCCCTAGCAGTAAGAGTCAATTAAAATGTCAATTTCCTTCCTTTGTGATAGTCTTGGGATATATTCAAGGAACACATCACGAAATTGTTCTATTATTTGGTGCCCCTTCACTCTATCCTTATCAGCCTCTGAATCATTGGTCACTTGAAAAACACATAGTTCACAACCCTTCCTATTGCACCTCTCCAATTGCAATGCAATGATTTGCCGAATTTCCACAGGCTTTCTATTTCCTTGCAATGCTGTCTTTTCTCCTTGCTCTTGATACACTCTATTGACTTGTTGTAAAACTCGACCTTAGTTCTATGGATTGCCAGTCTATCCCAATAAAAACATCATACAAGCTCAATGGTAACAATTTTATATTTATAGTTGTGGGAATGGCATTTATCACGATTGGGCATGACCTCACCACATGTTCAACTTGTTTCTTAGTCCCTGTGGAAAAATGAACCAACCATGACTTGTCATGGGCCATGCTTGTCAATGCATATTTTTCTTCAACTTGTGGACTAACATAACTGAAACTGGAACCAGGGTTAATCAAAATTGAAACAAATTGGTTATTGACTGTACCTTCCATTTCAATATTTGAGGCTTGGTGATTGGCTTGCCTATTGTCCAACACTACATAGATGTGTGACATGCTCCGAGCCACATCATTTACTGTCTCCACTTCCTAAACATTGTACATTCTTGGATGGTTCCTCTATAGTCGAGGAAATCCCTCCCCAAGTGGTCTTCCCCACATTTCCAACACTCAATGAATTTTCTCCTAGACCCATATGTTTCCCCTTTTGTGTACTTAAAGAGATGGTCTTGATTAGTAGTAGGGATTTCAACTGAGGCTCACCTCTTACAAGAGTGGTTAACCTCACATTCCTTTGTTTCTGGTATCTTGTAGTTTTCTTTACTTTTTCTTTATAGCCGGTCTTTCCTTTTATTTTACAATTAGCCTTCTAGTCACACTTGTGCTCGGATTGCTCATATTAGTACTTCATTTTCCTAATAGCATCCTCTATAGTTTGTGGCTCATTAAATTCTATTCTATCCTTAAATGCTTGTGGCAACCCATTGATATATCTTTGAATCTTTGCTTTATCATCCTTGAGGTAGGGAACATACCTAAATAAATCCAAGATTCTATCTGCATATTCATAATTGTCAGTTGCCCTCTTTTGCACTCATAGAATATAGTTAAGGAAAGGTACAATCTAATAATTACAATTCAAAATTGGTCAACCCAGACCAAAAATACAACACTGGTCAAACATGCCGAAATTCGTCCTTCTGCGATGGAAAATCAGTTCGGTCAAACTACCTAGAAATATTCAGTTACATAGTCAAACAATGTAGCCCACATGTGCAAGGTCAAACTCGATCAACCATAGGTAAAACATATCATAGATAAAATTAGTCAACATAAATTAATCATACCTCAGAAACTCTGTCAACACTTGTCAAAATAGATTTTAGAAAGTTTTAGTCAATGCTAGTCAACATTGGTTAAATGTTGGTCAAACTTCGACTATCTCAGAAAATTCAACTCCTTAGAAACTTCAACCTCTTCCTAAGATTTCTTCCCACGTGTGAGAGAGAAAATGTGTGAGTGATGAGTGAGTGTGCAAGTGAGGAGGTTGAATGCCTATATATAGTGTTCATGAGGTTCCCAAGGGGAACGTCTCTTTGTTGGGCCAACTTGAACAATTTGGGCTGACTTGAATAAAAAAAAATTCCTTTTAATTATTTAATGATTTGACTTGGGTAGTTTAGGAATACTTCCAATATCTACCCAAAAATCAACAATCCCTCATAGCTAGCGATGTATTCACCTTGACTTCCACAGATGCGCACTTTGCTCGAAATTTCTCCATCCCAAGAAAAGATTGAATGAGCTTGGTATGTTAATGTATCCATCCACTTCATGTTCTATTACAAAATGATGTGGACATCATAATGCATCAACATCAAACAAAGGATATAATTTCCCACGAGCCAAATTCCCTTTGGCGATATGGTCATGTACCCCTTTACTACGGAAAAAAATAAAACTAGTCCTCGATCACCAACTAACCAAGTGATCACTTGGAACCATGTGGATTTTCCTTGACCAATGGTGAAACCATGGGCCCATTTACGATTTCCACATGTCATCACATGGCACTTGAACAACAAAAATACTTGCCTAATGATTTGAGCCACTCACTCTACCACTAGCCAAGTAACCCTTGGAAATATGGTTAGAACCTTTTGACTAGGGGAGCTGATCTAGGTCCAGGTATGACAAAGGACCCTTCCAAGACCTTTTAATTTCGTGATGTGTTGAATTTCACTTTTAAAATAATAAGGAATTCATCTGCATGTTGTAAAGGAGAGGAACATGAAAATCATCAACACATGAAAACATAAGCCGTTGATAATGGAGTTCGTCCAGGAGCGACTACGTCTCTGGGCCCCGGTGTCAAGATGGTGTAGGCCGCTGCATTAAGTGCTATCAATAGTGATGATGTACATAAGAGGTGATGCCGCTATCATACAAGGAAAATTCACTCATGCAGGAGTGGCTCCAAGAGATGTTCCACTACAGGAACTCTCAGTCAAAAAGGACTCCTATTAGTATGACACAAACTCATGCATGATGCTAATGAGCATCCCGCCGACATGGCATGAAAGGGATCTCAATGCAAACATACACAACGACAACATGAGTATCCCATCAACATACAACAAAGGGATCTCGAAAAAAACATGTCGAATCATGACAACAAGTACATCAAAAATATGATTCCGCATCACATCAAGCAGGAATCATGAAAATGACTAAGAAACAAGATCCCACATCAAGAATCAAACATGGATCTGTGCAACACAATGCATAGCAAAAGAAGTACATGAACACACTGCATATACCTCACATCTTGGGACCATCTGAAGAAGCAGATTTCAAACTGCTGAAGCTATTCGCACCATCAATCTTGTGGCGTCGAATCTCATGGAATCGCTACTCTCACATAAATGCTAACACCTGCACTCCACTTAGAAAAGTGGCCTAAAAATTAAATGAGCAAATGGAAAATCTGAAAGCACCATCAGATTTGTGGCATCGAATAGTGCAAAATCGACTGTCAAATTTCTGAATTCTGAGGAAATGAGAATCTGGGGCTTAAAGAATCTTTTAGATTCCTCCTAGATTCCTCAAAGATTTCCTCCTCCAAGTCCTTTGAAAATCTTCTTCTCAGATCAGGAAACTGGCTGCGCCATTGGGTTCATGTTGCCGAGGGGTGTAAGATTGACACACAGTTTTTCCAATTTGGACATTGCAAAAATTTCATCCTCATAGAAATTTTGCTCAATCATGGTTCCACTTGCATTAAAAATTAATTAAAAAATGTAACCTCGAATTCCGTGCCCGCTCTTGGTTCCTCCATCTTCCTCCAGCGCACTAGTGAAATGAAAGTTTATATATATTTTCGGGCAGACTTTACCATGTGGGTTGGTTTGGTGTAATTGTAAAAATCCCGCATTCAGTTGAGGAGGTCAGGTGGTCAAACCCCGACTCCTACCTTTTTTAAACACGACTATTTTGCAAACATGATTTTTGGGGGGTTAGGTCCACATTGGGTGGCTCGCCCCCATAACCTCCGTATCGAATTAAATGGGAGTTGTTTTTGTAATCAAGTTTATCGTTTAGAGGTGGCATATTTACGAGTTTGTTGGTTAATGGTACATTTCATGGGGCCGATGCACGGTGGCGTGCCAGCCCATGTGGCTGGCACGGGCTCGATACCCGCCGACCTCTCTTAATTGCGCTGGCATGTGTGATAATGGTTTGGGGGAGGGGGTGTGGGATGGGTCCACCGGATGTGGCCCGTGCCCACCCCATATTATGTTTAATATGGTGTTTGGTTGGACCGACGGGGTCATGGCCCGTCGACCAATCAAGATTTTGAATTTTTTGCATATGTGAAGTCCGTTGGGGGGGTGGCAGGGTTGGTTGCCTACTACCGCAATTATATATATATATATATATATATATATATATATATATATATATATATATATTATATTAAAATAGGGGAGATTTTCAAATCTTTAGAAAATAAGGGATATTGGGCAAACTAACGAGGCCACAATTTTGACTGCTTTCGGGAGCTAGGTTTCATGCCCCGGGGTCATTCAAATTATAGGACACTTAAACCTGGCCCACAACCCAACTTTGACCAGAACTTTGACTGGCTTGTTCTCCCTCATACGAGCTCGGATTGACGAACCGTTCACACTACTGCGATCAGGATGATGAGATCTATGCTCTGGCTTTGGTTTGAAAGCATTTTGATCACTTTGATTTTTGAGCTTTCATAAGCCCTCTTTGTCCTGTGTGTGTCCTTGGAGCCACCTAGATCAATCCTCTCCACTGAGGAGCTTTTGGTCCTCCAAAAGCATGAAAATAATCTGCAACTTCTCTGTACCTTGTCTGCACCACAAGCACCTTTCTCGCTTCCATCTCCTTCACCTTTGTTCTTCGCAGCCTTAAGAAATGAGTCGACACCTGCAACCTTTGCAACATGTAGTACATTGTTTTGCAAATTACATGCTTGACTTACATGACCAAATAATGGCCCAAGCATCCCATCCTTGCCATGAGTTTATGACACATACTCGGTGGTCAAGTTTACATCAAGATGGACACAATACCCCAACTATGAAAACAAGGCCAACTTATCATTGTTGCTTCAACAAGTGATGGAAAACACATCATCACTGCAACACATGATTTACAAAGATAAGGCCAAACACTACTGTTCCTTTGACAAGTGATGGAAACACGACATTATTTTCACAGTTTATCATGCAACACAAAAAGATCAGACATCATTGTTGCTGAACAAGTGATGGAAAACACATCATCACTTTTACATTTTAAAATGCAACAAATGATTTACAAAAGCACGACCATGATGCGCTAACATATCTAGAAACCATTTTTCACTTATCAACGTGAATGGGTCGCCTCCTTGTGGTGGTTTTTCTTGTCGAACAACCATTTCAACTGGTTCATGCATCAACACTTTGTCTTTAAGATGCTGCTCTGGATGGAGCCTCCAACAAGTGGCTCTTTGATGGCCACTTCTGTGGCAATGACTGCAATAGGTCTTCTTTCTCCAGACTTGCTTAACTTGTTTCTTTACATGCTATTGAGAGGGTCTTTCACGCCTCATCCTTTTATGTGCTACTATTCTTTCCCAACACTTAGAAAATGTATGGTTATGTAATCGACAAAAGGTACATGTTTTTCAATGTCTTGATTTATTTTCATCTTTAACAACATGATTATAATTGAAATGAACATTCGAATGTCGAGACTGGTTATACCTTTCCTTGATGTCTCTGGTGTAAGTATGGCGATAAGAGCTTGCCTTAGCTCTTTCCTTGCAATGGGCACTACCATGGAATGATGGGAATGTGTTCCCATCATTCTCTTTCCTCGATGATTTTGACGATGTCTCGGACGCATATGAAACCTTTCAACATTCTCCCTTGGTGTATCTCAGACCTACAAATTGAGGTCTCTGCATAACCTCCATTGGTTGCGTTATGCCTTGGTTATTAACACAGTTCTTTTTCCTCCTCATGCAACGTCCTGGTAAGGAGCCTCATGTTTTTCCCTGTAATTGGGATCTCCACATCTCCAACATAAATCATACTATGTGAAGACGAAATTGAAAGGAAATCAACATCTTTTACCTCCTCTGTCAATTTGGAAAGAACTAATGTGGGCTTCCCATCATCTGTTGTTGGTGATGTGGGATTCCATCATCTGTTGTTGGTGGTTCGCTAACTGTCTCGGGGCATTCCCAACTTCCTTTATGACATAACCAAGTCCTATATGACGGGGTAATTCCTCCACTTTGATGGGGTTGACAACGCCTTAGACATTAATGCCCAAGCCTTTTCCTTCATACCCCATTCTCTTCAACAGTTTGGAGTGAATTCCCATGGTATGATTTCCAAAAACAGCGAAATCATCATCAGGACACATACATGAATTTAGAGAACTACTTTTTACCTCACATGGGTCATGCTGTAGCTTTTCCAAGACCTCACCCTTTGCTTGCAACTGTCGTAGCAAACTATGTTTCTCCTCTTTCTCTTCATGTAGACATATCTTCAATTCAATGTTCTCTATTTGAAGATTCTAGCTGTCGTGCTTCAGTTCTTCCAGGGCCTCTTCTGTGTCTTGCAACTGAAGTTGAAATCGCTCCTTTTCCTCTGTCTCTTTCTGTAGAGTTTCATACATTATTTCCACCCTTTTGGAAATTTTGAGCATGGTTTCATACATCGATTTTTCATCCTCTGTCGTTGCATGTTCCATTGTTCACGCTTGCAATTCACATCAACACAAAGACCACTCTGATACCACTTGATACAGGTCCGAGTGTGACGAAGGACCCTTCCAAGACCTTTTACTTTCGTGATGTGTTAAATTGCATTTTTAAAAGAACATAAAGGAATTCATCTGCATGCTGTAAAGGAGAGGAACATGACAATCATCAACACATGAAAACATAAGCCATTGATAACGGAGTTCATCCAGGAGATACTACGTCTTCGGGCCCCAGTGTCAAGATGGTGTAGGTCACTGCATTAAGTGATGTCAATAATGATGATGTACATAAGAGGTGATGTCGCTATCATACAAGGAAAATGCCCTCATGCAGGAGTGGCTCCAAGAGATGTTCCACTACAGGAACTCTTAGTCAAAAAGGACTCCTATCAGTATGACACAAACTCATGCATGATGCTAATGAGCATCCCATCGACATGGCGTAGAAGGGATCTCAATGCAAACATACACGGCGACAACATGAGTATCCCATCAACATAAAACAAAGGGATCTCGAAAAGACATGACGAATCACAACAAAAAATACATCACACAGATGATTCCACATCACATCAAGAAGGAACCATGAAAACGAGTAAGAAACAAGATCCCACATCAAGCATCAAACAAGGATCTATGAAACACAATGCATATCAAAAGAAGTAGATGAACACACTGCATATACCTCACATCCTGGGACCATCTAAAGAAGCGAATGTCAAACTGTTGAAGCTGTTCACACCATCAATCTTGCGGCGTCGAATCTCATGGAATGGTTGCTCTCACATAAATGCTGACACCTGCACTCCACTTAGAAAAGTGGCCAAAAAATGAAATGAGCAAATGGAAAATCTGAACACACCATCAGATTTGTGGCATCGAATAATGCAAAATCGACTGTCAAATTTTTGAATTCTGAGAAAATGAGAATCTGGGGCTTAAGGAATCTTTTAGATTCCCCTTAGATTCCTCAAAGATTCCCTCCTCTGGGTTCTCTGAAATATGCTACTCAGATCAGGAAATTGGCTACGCCATTGGGTTCGTGTCGCCGAGAGGTGTAAGATCGACATAAAGTTTTTCCAATTTGGACACTGCAAAAATTTCACCCTCCTGAAAATTTTGCTCAATCATGGTTCCACTTGCATTAAAAATTAATTAAAAAAATGTCGCCTCGAATTCCATGCTCGCTCCTGGTTCCTCCATCTGCCCCCGATGCATTGGTGAAATGAAAGTTTATATATATTTTCGGGCAGACTTTACCATGTGGGTTGGTTTGGTGTAATGGAAACATTTAGTGGAGGAGGTCGGGTGGTCAAACCCCGACTCCTCCCTTTTTCTAGCATGACTGTTTTGAAAATATTATTGTTGGGGGGTCGGGTCAGCATTAGGCGGCCCGCCCCCATAACCTCCATATCAAATTAAATGGGAGTTTTTTTTGTAATAAAGTTTATCATTTGGAGGTGATGTATTTATGGGTTCGTTGGTTAATGGTACATTTCATGGGGCCACCGCACGGTGGCGAGCTAGCCCACGTGGCTGGCGCAGGTTCAATACCTGCCAACCTCTCTTAGTTGTGATGGCATGTGTGATAATGGTTTTTTTTTTGGGGGGGGTGGTGTGGGTGGGTCCACCGCAGGTGGCTCACGCCCACCCCATATTATGTTTAATATGGTGTTTGGTTGGACTAGTGGGGTCATGGCCATTGGTCCTTTAATAAATATGTTGTTAAGTGGTTGTGTGGGTTGGGGGGCCGACGGGGGTCATGGCCCGTTGACCAATCAAAATTTTGATTTTTTTTCCATATGTGAAGTCCGTTGGGGGTGGTGGTGTTGGTGGCCCGCCACCCCAATAATATATTTTTTTTGATTTCTAATTAAAATAGGGGAGATTTTCAAATCTTTAGAAAATAAGGGATATTCGGCAAATTAACAAGGCCACAATTTTGACCGCTTTCGGGAACTAGGTTTCATGCCCTGGGGTCAGTCAAATTGTAGGACACTTAAACCTGGCCCACAACCCAACTTTGACTAGAACTTTTACTGGCTCGTTCTCTCTCATATGAGCTTGGGTTGACGAACTGTTTACACTACCATGATCAGGATGACGAGATATATGCATGGGTCCTGGTTTGAAAGCATTCTGATCACTTTGATTTTTGAGCTTTCATAAGCCCACTTTGTCCTATGTGTGTCCTTGGAGCCACATGAGTCAAGAGCACTCCAGGCCCTGATGCTATTTGGGCCATTCTCCCAAGCCACATTACATATCAACTAGTTAATACCCTTGACCTAGGGAGAATGTTTGCCCTAATGCTACAACATCAACATTCCCTCTCCATGACGGAGGCATTCTCAACCAATCCGAACTTGTCCATGAAGTATACAAACTTCATCGGGGATAGAGGCTTTGTGATAATGTCAGTAGTCTATTTGTCCATAGAAATATATTAGAGCCTCATTGCTCCCTTTTGTACCATGTCTCAGATGTAGTGGTAATTGATCTCAATGTGCTTCGAACTTCCATGAAAAAATGATTTTTATGAAAGCTTCACACAACTTTGATTGTCACAATGTATCATGGTTTTCTCCAACACTTGGTCAAAAGATCCTGTGAGCAACTTTTGAAGCTGCATTGCTTCATGACTTGCTAGACTAGTTGCAATATACTCAACTTCTACAGTGTTGAGTGTGGCATATGTATGCTTCCTATTCATCCAAAATATCATAACAGAACCCAAATTGAAACAACATCCCGATGTTCTCTTCCTATCTTCGGCATTTCCTGCCCAATCAAAATCTATGTGTCCTTGTAATTATACTTTACCATTTGAGATATATCTCAATCCATAATTGATTGCACCATGCAATTATGTCAACACATGCTTTTCCGCAATCCAATGTACATGGTTAGGTTCCACCATGAATTGGCTTAGAGTGCTTATTGTAAAGAAAATATTAGGCCTGCATTAACTAGATACATCAAGGATCTAATCAACTATCAATGCATAGAGGGATTCACCAATTCTGAGTTAGAGCCTCTCAGATTGTTCAAATTGGTCACCATGGGAGTGGCCATGGACTTGCTATCCATCATCCCAAATCGCTTAAGGATCATAATAATATATTTCCCTTGACCAAGGAAGATCTCACCCAACTTCTGCCAAACTTCTAATCCCAAGTAGTAATACATCAAACTTTAGATCTGTCTCGAACTTAGAGGTCAAATCCCTCTTACACTGATTAATGAGGTTTTTTTCTCCTATCAAAACCAAGTCATCAACATATAACAACAAAATCACAAGCTCACCTTTAACAACCTTGTAGTAAATATTGGGATCGACATCACTCTTGGTGAAACTAAGACTCATCAGGTATCCATTAATCCAAGAATACCAAGCTCGAGGTGCCTTCTTGAGTTTGTACAAAGCCTTCTTTTGTCTGCAAACATGAGACTCCTTCTCATGTACCTCAAATCCCTTAGGTTGCTCTATGTGCACTTCTTCCTCAATCATTACATTGAGGAAACCAATTTTTACATCCATTTAATGCAATTTCCAACCCATAATAGAAGCAATATAAATAATAGTTCTAATAGAAGTGTACCTGATGACTGAAGTAGATGTCTCTTCATAGTCCTCTCCCTCTTTCTGGGAGAACCCTCTTGCCACAAATCTCGCTTTGTACTTCTCTATGATGCCATCTACCACATGTTTGATCTAATAGATCCACTTGGAAGTCACCAGTTACTTCCCCTTAGGTCTCGACACAATTTCACACACATCATTCTTCATGATGGGCTAATATTCCTCTATCATGGCATCCTTCCAAACTTGTCTTCTTGATGCCTCCTTATAGTTGGATGGCTCATAATCAATGACGTGAATCATCAGTGTTGCATATCCTCAGTGATTCTTAGGACATTTTCTTTCCTTAAAAGCGCCACACAGAGTTACATGCCTCTCTACATCGTGTAATTTACTTCGAATTCATGTCGACCTCTTCTTGGATTCTAGAACAATGACCCTAAGTGGGTCCATTGTTTCATTGGCCCATTTTGGCTCTTCCTGATGATATAAAGGATGTTCCATAGGTATAGAAGGACCTACATCCATATCCTTGGGAGCCTCTTGCTCATCATCATCAAGTTCCATGTGATATCCTTTGGATATCCAGTAGGTTACATCCTTATCAAAGGTAACATCTCTATTGACCTCAACTTGTCATTTTCCTAGAAAATAAATCCTGTAAGCCTTTGATGTCTCACTGTATCCAACAAATTTTCCCTTCTTCCAATAAGGCTCTAGCTTTTTCCTCTTCTCCTTGGGTACACGAATGTAGACTAGACAACCAAAGATCCTCAAATTCCTGACCTTTGGTTTCTCACATATGAAAGCCTCTTTAGGAGTCTTGTTCCCCAAGATCCAGTGATAACTTATGTTCTAAACATAAACTGTCATTTTGGATGCCTCTTCCCATAAGAAATTGGGTAAATCCTGATCATGAGTCATTTCCTTAGTATATTTCTAAATTGACATGTTCTTCCTTTCAACCATTAGAGAAAATTTCAGCCTAAAAGTGGCCTCCTAAGGAAAAGTAATAAAATAAGAGTTATGAATTTTGGAGGGAAAAGAAGAAAACTACTTTTAGGTGTAGACACTCACTCATTGGATGTGAGATTAAATTCTACATCTAACAAGTACACATTATGCATACTTTTAAGAAGATGCACATTGATAAAAAAATGAAGATACATTAAAAAACGTGTTGAACATGCTTTTTTAATGTATCTTCAATTTTTATCAATTTGGATCTGATCAAAAGTATGAATAATGGGTACTCATTGGATGTGGAATTTAGTTTCACATCCAAGGAGTGTTTACATTTGAAATTTGAGTATACCTATAAGGAGATAAGAAAAAAATAAAATTAAAAAAGTAGTTTTTCTTCTTTTCCCTCCAAAATATTTAAATGTACCTCTTTTTAAATTTAAAGGATTTTGATTGCTTTAAATATTATGACATGGAAATTACATGAAAATTTCATGGGCACTTTTAGGCTGAAATTTCCTCTAATGTACCCCATTCTGCTGAGGGTTGTAAGGAACTATCAACTCCCTCTTGATCCCTACTTCCTTGTAGGCTATTAGTTCCTTGGAAATATACTCTCCTCCATTATCTAACTTTAGAACCTTTATCTTCTTCCCTATCAAGTTCTCTACCTAAGCCTTGAACTCTTGGAACCTATCGAAGACCTCCGATCCTTGCTCTTCATGAAGTAGATCTATGTTTTCGGGTAGAAATAATTAAATAATTTCACATAGTACAAGAAACCACCCAAATATAATATTTTCATTGGCATGTATACATATAAATGTATTAGATCCAAGATCCCTTTTGACCTACTGTTATATTTTAGAAAAGATCCCTTGACATTCTTTCCAAGTGCACAACCCTTACAAACTCCTTCATGTTCTACTTGGAGCTTTGGAAGACCTATAACCATCTTCCTAAATGCTAGAAAAGCCTTGTAGTGTATGTGATAAAATATTTGATGCCATAACTCATATATTGGTGTTATCATGTATCAATTCTTGAGCTAATCATCCAAGAAGTCTGTACAAGCCTCCCTTGCGAAAACCAATCAACTTTGCAAAATCTATGCTTGAGCTCTTATTCCATACAAGGACTTGTCCATTAACAAATGAACTCTATACCTTTTGTCTTCCAATTATGAATTAGAGATCAAGTTCTTTTTCAAACTTGGTACATACAACACATCATTTATAATACTATTTTCTCGTGACTCCAACCGGAAAGGTGTTGACCCAACACCTTTGACTACATACTTGGTATTGTCACCACGTTCCACTTTCTGTGTTGACTTCCTCTCTACCAATTCTCGAAGACCATCATGTTACCTATCATATGTATGGAGGCATCACTATCCATTAGCCAAATGTTACTATGGTTTGTAATAGTTCCGGTGAGGGTAAAAAATAAAAATTAATGCATATAATTCGTATTATCATTTATGGATTTCTTCTAATGTAGGTGCTCATCATTGAAAATGTCTATTGTTGAAACATGTTGCTTTCCCTTCCTCTTCCTATCATTCTTCCCTTTAGGACACTTGCTTTTATAGTGACCAAAGTTATGACAATAAAAAAACTGAATCTTTGACATAACCTTCTTCTTCTTATCCTAAACTAGAGTAGGTCTTCTACCTATATTCCTTTTATGAATTTCTTCAAAATTTCTTCTTCCTTTACCATTCTTCATATGAGACGCAAATTCTTGGGACTCACCATCTTGAGGTCTATAAATCTTCCCCTTTGATACTAGCCTAGACTCCATTTGGGTACAAGAAGCCCATAGATGATCAAACTTTGGAATTTATGTTATGTCACAAATGCTTGGTACAAATTAATTATATGAATTTGGAAACTCATTAAGGGTCACAATCACAAGTTCTGATTCATCAATATTTTATCCAATGGCCTTGAGATGATCTCTCAGCTGAGATATCCTCATGAAGTAGGAAGACATAATATATAATTTAGACATATGAATATCACAAACATGATTCCCCAAGGTCATCTTTTGACCAATGTTGTTGATTGTACAACCCTACTAGGGCATCATATATTTGCTTTGAAGTCTTCAACGTAGCAACAAATGGAATCAAAAGGTCTTTGATGGATTCAATAATAATCCTCTTAGCCTTAGGTCTCTAAATCTTCCCCTTTGATACTAGCCTAGACTCCATTTGGGTACAAGGAGCCCATAGATGATCAAACTTTGGAATTTATGTTATGTCACAAATGCTTGGTACAAATTAATCCTATGAATTTGGAAGCTCATTAAGGGTCACAATCACAAGTTCTGATTCATCAATATTTTATCCAATGGCCTTGAGATGATCTCTCAACTGAGATATCCTCATGAAGTAGGAAGACATAATGTATAATTTAGACATATGAATATCACGAAAATGATTCCCCAAGGTCATCTTCTGACCAATGTTGTTGATTGCATACAACCCTACTAGGGCATCATATATTTTCTTTGAAGTCTTCAACATAGCAACAAATGGAATCAAAAGGTCTTTGATGGATTCAATAATAATCCTCTTAGCCTTAGGTCTCTAAATATTCCCCTTTGATACTAGCATAGACTCCATTTGGGTACAAGGAGCCCATAGATGATCAAACTTTGGAATTTATGTTATGTCACAAATGCTTGGTACAAATTAATCCTATGAATTTGGAAACTCAATAAGGGTCACAATCACAAGTTCTGATTCATCAATATTTTATCCAATGGCCTTGAGATGATCTCTCAATTGAGATATCCTCATGAAGTAGGAAGACATAATATATAATTTAGACATATGAATATCACGAAGATGATTCCCCAAGGTCATCTTCTGACCAATGTTGTTGATTGCATACAACCCTACTAGGGCATCATATATTTGATTGAAGTCTTCAACATAGCAACAAATTGAATCAAAAGGTCTTTGATGGATTCAATAATAATCCTCTTAACCTTAGGTCTCTAAATTTTCCCCTTTGATACTAGCCTAGACTCCATTTGGGTACAAGGATCCCATTATTGATCAAACTTTGGAATTTATGTTATGTCACAAATGCTTGGTACAAATTAATCCTATGAATTTGGAAATTCATTAAGGGTCACAATCATAAGTTCTGATTCATCAATATTTTATCCAATGGCCTTGAGATGATCTCTCAACTGAGATATCCTCATGAAGTAGGAAGACATAATATATAATTTAGACATATGAATATCATGAAGATGATTCCCCAAGGTCATCTTCTGACCAATGTTGATAATTGCATACAACCCTACTAGGGCATCATATATTTGCTTTGAAGTCTTAAACGTAGCAACAAATGGAATCAAAAGGTCTTTGATGGATTCAATAATAATCCTCTTAGCTTGGCCTTTCCCTTCTCATCTTGAGGTTCAGTAATCTTGCTTTCCACAATCCTCCAAGTGTTGACTAGTGGTTGTGATTGATGTCAACCCAAGCAGCACCAGGGCTACCTCGACCTTGCATGGGAATTTTGACTTGACAACTTACTATATTATGATTCAAGAATATTCTAGACGGATTCTACTTGTCGAGATGTTTCCGTTGATATATGGCATACCAAGTAATTCTTCACGGTTTGAGAGATATTCATGTTTGAAGTTAGTAACCCCAGTCAGTGGGCTAAAACCCTATGGGGTTGTGGCATGGCACCCATAATTGGTTGTAGTCATTGAATAGTCAATAATATATATATTTATTTTTTCTCTCCTAAAATCCCTCCAACATTCACTTGTTGAGGACCCTCTCAACTCAAGACATTAATAAAAATAATGACTGTCATATCCTTCTCTAGTAGGGATTTTGTGGCTTCAAACAAGCCATCTTGGCATTTTCGCTATAATTTTGTTTTTATGCAAGTATTCAGAAGCTAAAATTAAAACCCATTTGAGTCTAAATCTTGATGAACCTCGTGACCAAATTTTAGATCTTGGTTCGCTATATTTTCAGAGATATGATTTGAGGAAGTTAGGGTTTTTGTAGGCTCTCGAATTCCATGTTAAACATGTGACGTTGGGAAAATCATCATAAATTTCTCTCTGAGCATTGGATTCAAATTTTGTAAATAGTCACAGAAAGAGGACGAATTTTAGTTCGCAACAGTGACATGTGACACTTCGTACAAGTTCACTCTACTGAACTAGTATATAATCAGGTCATCGTGGGATACTGGGCATAACTTTTTCTTGAAGAATCCAATCTTGATCAGAACTATGGGGTTGGAAAGAGGACTCAAAGGGCTACCATAAGACAAAATTTCAAACCCTGGAGCCTGAAATTACATAGGGACAATAGATTCAATATTAGCTCCTAGAAGGAAATATAAAACACGCATTCAAGGATCACTACAGTAAGGACCACACATCAACAGTCAAGGGCAAGTCTCCTACATCAAGGTATGTATGATTAGTGTTTACATTTGAAATATGAGTATAATCTCTGACATATGTTTTTGCAAGACAACGTAAGTACATATAGGTTCTCGGTTATTTCTCTATTTCTCTATATGTCAAAATTAGTTTTAACACCACATTTTGAATGTCCTATTCTTGATACTACACATTTGACGGTACATATTCTTGATGCTACACCAAGTCTGCTAAATCTATATGATGTTGTAAGTTCATGTTACTTGTCTTGTCATAGTTGATAGAATGGTCTCTGTTGTTGTAATTAGAACTTGGTCTATCACAAGTCTAGGGTCTGTCATTAGTTTTTATTGTATATATCTTTAGGTCAGTTTTGGATATAGTCTTGCATAGAGTCTAGGCCTATATCAAGAGTGGGGTTTTTTTCTACTACTGCAACAAGTCAACAACAAAAGTGACAAGCACACTTCAGATATGCATTGTAATTTTAATATGTATTTATTCATTATTATGCACTTACCTGTGTTTTGTAGGTAGAGGTAAGTTGAAGGGGACTTTTTTTTTATTTTGGGATTGGTTTTGCTAGGAAAACTTTGCATGCAGGTAGAATAAGATTCAAGTACAACTTCAAGCAAGAATTCAAGAGCAGAAGTATCAAATCAAAGGAATTACAATGGGACATCCTTTGAAGACATGACAACCATTTTTATATTGTGAAGAAGTGTCAAGGCCAAGAGTTATCATTGTAAAGTTGTAAAAGTGTCATCATTGGAAGAGTCATTATTTTAAAAGAGTCAATCTGCCTGGAGTCAAAAAGGCATTATTGGGACGTATCTAAGTCTCTGTTGGGATGATGTCATGGTTGGGTTGCAGGTCATAGTGTGATTGGGTGTTCAGTCAAAATAATTGTAAATCATATTGTATCATGGATCGTTGTCCTTGGTATGGGAATCCACACTCTTGTCTCATTTAAGTCATTATAGGGTGGCAGGGAGGTGCTAGGCTGGTGCATGAAGTTGCCTATAGGTTGGAGCCTGTGAATACTTCAGGGTGGTAGGTTGGTCTAGGATTTTGAGGCATCCATTCAGTTGACTACTAAAGAAACCAGAGCATTGGGCCATCCTTCCAGTGGGAGCTGGAGATGAATGGTTTTCTAGAATTCTAGGAATTTTTTGCTTTCATTTCAGTTGGGGCTGAAGATTAAAGAATTTATTATAAAAGCATTCGGTGGTTTTTGACTTGGAGGGGGATTTCCATCTAAAATTCTTGTGTCTGCTGTGTTATTTTATTTATTGTTATTACTGCATAAAAATTAATAATAATTGTAGATTAACTAATGCTCTGAAAAGATTTAAAAGTGCTATTTGCTAAGAAATATTGATTCGCCTCCCCTCTCAGTATTTCCAACAATTGGTATCAGAGCTTGGTTCCTTCAGTAACAGATTAACCTCTGGAAGCAGTTTTTAGAGCATAGAGCTGGGAAAGTCAAAGAAGAAGGTTACAAGGATTTCAAAGGAAGGTACAGGTACAACAAATCTGAAGAAAGTGAGTATTGTGTACCAACCCCTGATTTTGATGCAGATAATTACTGGATATGGGAATCCAGGATGGAAGTACATTTGCAGGCACATGGAGTATGGGAATCAATTATTTTTGGAGACATATCTATTGACGAAGCTAAAAGGTACAATTCAAAGGCTGTGAATGTAATTTTGAATGTTTTTCCAAATTATGTGAAAACAAAAGTTGGTCAATGTTCAAGAGCTAAAGCTCTTTGGGAAAAGATTCATAATCTCTATTCAACTAAGCAATCAGGTCAAGATGTTATTGAAAATTCAGGTCCTTCTGATTATGATGAAGAAATGGGAGAAATAGGTAAAACAAAGTTTCAAAATCGAGTGATCAAGGTGATAAAGGAACTCAAAAGTCAAAAGGAAAAGACAAGACTTTTGGAAGAAGAATTGAAGACAACAAAATAACTCATCAAAGAAAATCAAGAGTCTGAGAAGATGATTAGTAGTATTAGAGCTCAATTGGAAGAAATCAAGAATATAATGACACGAGACCTCAAGAGAGAAGTCCAACAGAAGCAACAAGAACTTGACACAACGTTTGCAGAGATTAGTAGGATCACACAATAGATGCAGGAAGCAAAAATTGAAAGGAAGGAATCTGATCAAAGATACATATCCGCTATTGACCAAAAGAAAAAGGAATTAGAAACATCTTAAGTAGAAATAAGCAAGATCAGGATTGAAAATGAGATGCAGAAGGAACAAATACAGGTTCACAATAGAAGTAGAGAAGACCACTCTTCTCAAGCTACATGTTGAGGAGGCGGAAAACCCCACTATCTGTATTATCATACAAGGTGGAAATACATCAGAAATATACAAAGCCTTAGCTCTCACAGCTAGCCAGCTCTCAGTACAAGCCTCCTGGATTCTCACAGGCAAACAAGACTTCTCATAAACCTTCTCCTCTACCCTCCAAGCCTCCTATTTCCTTGCGTAGTTACCTCTAGGATGATCTCCTTCACCTAGTGTAACACTGCTCTCACACACTGTCAGAACTGCGCAATCCTCAAGGAACCTTACCTTGACTGCATGGACGAGTTTCCTTTACAGGAAAACTCATGCAACTGATAGTAACCTGTCCTTGACATCTAGCTCAACTAGGTCTTTCTCTGAATAGACATGCATGGGTTTCTAATGAGAGAATATTCAGTTATTTGGAGTACACTAGTTGGATGCATGCATGCATTAACTGATTGAACTCACAATTAGTTCCTCAAACAGTTTGGAACTAATTTAACTAGACTTAACTCAGTAAACTGAGCTAACTAATTACAACTCAAATATAACTGAATCTTATCTCCTTAATTGAGGGATAATCTCCTTAATTTAAGGGATAACTATTGCATGACTTCAGAAAGACTTTTAACTTGAATTTATCCAACTAATTAACTCAAGATGAATTAATTAATTATTTTTCAAGCAGTTGATGAGACTAAATTCGAATTTAATTCACAATTTTAATTCAAGGACAAATTAAAATTGGAATATTTTGGATTCTATTTTTAACATTTCTTGTTGCTATTTTCAACACTCCCTCTCAACAAGAAAGGAATTCAACTCGATCCCAATCCTGAACCTTTGGAATGTTCTCCATGCAACACTTCTCTCTAGTGTTGTTGCTCCAACAATCTCTAGAAACAAAAAAGAAACATCCAACCTGAATCAGAATGATGCCTCTGTCATCAAAGTCTCTGACTGTTATTGCCTCTGCCGACTGAAAACTCTGCACTTCTGCTGTCTCAACCTTTTTTCACTGTTGTCAATCCTTCTCTGTACTCTTCAGTATCTAACTAATCTAGCCTCAGTCACTTTTATCTCTGACTGCATCAATCCCACTGATTTCTCCCGCTACTATGTACTTTGGGCTCCTGTAGCAAGGTAAGATCCATGAGATAAAACCTCTCAATGGACCCTGCCTAATTTCAGCCTTCTTGAGACTATGACTTCACATCGCCCCACCTCACACCTGGAGGTATGGCTGCATGTGATCCTTCTGCCCACTTGGCTCAAAATTCCCCCCTACTGGAGGTCTCTACATGGGTGAATGCATCCACTCAGTCTCCTCTCAGCATCTCCAATTGTGGATCCTCCACAATTGTCTGAGACTTCTTATGGGGCTGCATGTTGAGAGGTAATTTAATCTCCCTCTCAACCACCAAGTCTCTAACATTTTCCTTGCTCCTCAAGGCTTTACATGCATCTTGAACCTCAAGAGCATATAGGTTCTTGACTCGTGAACCGATCTGTTTCACCTGTCTCGTGGTGATGTGTCTAAGGAAAACATTTCCCTTACTAAAGACAACATCGTAGCCTTTGTCCTCCAACATCGCGACCAATACCAAGTTCTTCTTTAGTCCAGGCACATAATTCACATCTGTCAAGGTGATAGGAGGTCCATGCTCCCTCTCAAAAGTAACCGTGGCCACTCCTGAAACACTATACCTTTCGTCGTCACCCATCTCTATACGCATCTTGAGGTCTTTCTCCTCCAAGGTACTAAATAAACTTTTATCGCCAGTCATGTGGAATGAGGCTCCACTGTCAAGATACCAACCACAACCCATCATCGATGACACCATGCATGCGATGAGGGTGAATTCCATTTCAAACTGAGAGGCTAATGCCTCACCTTTCGGTCCTTTTGAGGATCCCTTCTTGGAATTCTTCGATGGGAAATTAGTCGCATAATGTCCCATCTCATTTTTTTTTTTAAAGTATGATATGAATTTGATTTTCACTTGCAACCTCGAACTTCAGACTTCGAATTCTCTTCTCCGTATATTGTTCACAACTTTGATAAACATGGCTCCTATACCATGTAGAATTTCTTGCAAATTCTCTACAAATATATCTTTGATATCTTGTAGAAAATATGACTATAGATTAACTCGATAATGCAATATACTAAAGCAAAATACTATAATCTACTTCTACTATCAAACTTGCGGAAACTTAAAGATAGAGCAAGAATCGAGCTGAACACATATAACCAGAAGAAAAAGAATCAATGCACATGAAACATAGAAAATACTCATAGGGGAAATCCTCAGCTAAAAACCCCACTATCTGTATTATCATACAAGGTGGAAATACATTAGAATTATACAAAGCCTTAGCTCTCATAACTAGCCAGCTCTCAGTACAATCCTCCTGGATGCTCACAAGAAAACAAGGCTTCTCACAAACCTTCTCCTCTGCCCTCCAAGCCTCCTATTTCCTTGCACAGTTACCTCTGGGATGATCTCCTTCACCCAGTGTAACATTGCTCTCACACACTGCTCTAACACACTGTTAGAACTGCACAATCCTCAAGGAACCTTACCTTGACTGCATGGATGAGTTTCCTTTATAGGAAAACTCATGCAACTGATAGTAACCTGTCCTTGACATCTAGTTCAATTGGGTTTTTCTCTGAATAGGCATGCATGAGTTTCTGATGAGAGAATATTCAGTTATCTGGAGTACACTAGTTGGATAGATGCATGCATTAACTGACTGAACTCACAATTAGTTCCTCAAACAATTTGGAACTAATTTAATTGGACTTAACTCAGTAAACTGAGCTAACTAATTACAACTCAAATATAACTTAGTCTTATCTCCTTAATTTAAGGGATAACTGTTGCATGACTTCAGAAAGACTTCTAACTTGAATTTCTCCAACTAATTAACTCAAGATGAATTAATTAATTAATTTTCAAGCAGCTGGTGAGACTAAATTCGAATTTAATTCACAATTTAAATTCAAGGATAAATTAAAATTGGAATATTCTAGATTCTATTTTTAACATTTCTTGTTGCTATTTTCAACACACAACAAACTACAACACTGCCTCCAAAGAAGAATGAAAAATCTTCGAGGTATGTTCATTTATTTAATGGTTATTATTTTTCATGCGCTAACTATGGACATATGGCCAAGGATTGTAAAGTTATTGACATGTACAACTATCAAGGACCATCGCATCCGAATGAACCATTTAGGTACACACATTTATTTAATGGTTATTACTTTTTATATGCTAACTATGGACATATGGCTAGGGATTGTGAAGTTTTTGACAGGTACAATCATTATCTGCAAAACCCTAGAAGCAAGTTTACAGAATCACTAGATAGATTCCACGATGATTTTGTCAGAAGAGAATAAGTGCTAGATGGGCCAAACATTGAATGTTTCAAATGCCATAACTATGGCCATAATGCTCATGGTTGCAGATATCAGATGGAATCACCTATGGACAACATTTAATGCTTCAAGTG
Organism: Pinus taeda; assembly: GCA_000404065.3. Classification (NCBI taxonomy): domain Eukaryota; kingdom Viridiplantae; phylum Streptophyta; class Pinopsida; order Pinales; family Pinaceae; genus Pinus; species Pinus taeda. The sequence goes on from APFE031496196.1 coordinate 112,075, forward strand.
TCATAACTATGGGCACATGGCTCAAAATTGCAAGAATAAAAAGGTCTGGAAAAGGAAACAGGTACATGAAGAAAAAATAGATAACAAGCAATAGTTATGCTTTCAGGATTTGTACAAGCAAACGGTCATGAGGAATTAGTAGTTGCTTCAGATAATGACTCACTATTTTGAACAATATCACTTGTTGACTCCTTAATGTTTGTAGAGAAGTCTCTGCAGTAGTATATGGCACAAGTCTATGATTGACATGAAGGTAGTTTGAACAAGATGGCAGTTTCATTAGAGGTTCAGGAGGAGCAAAACAATTTAAGGATTATAGGTTAACAGGAACAAGGCAAGATTAGCCTGCAAAGGATATGCACAGGTTGAAGGAATTGATTTTGAAGGAGCATTTTCTCCTGTTTCCAGAATGGAAGCTATCAAGATGTTTCTCACTTATGCTTGCTCGAGAAAAATCAAGGTCTACCAAATGGATGTTAAGTTAGTTTTTCTAAATGGTGAATTGGAGGAAGAAGTTTGCATTGAACAACTCGAAGGTTTTTTGCTCTTTGACAAAGAAGACTACATCTGTAGATTAAAGAAGGCTCTAGATGGTCTCAAGCAAGCTCCTAGGGCTTGGTATGATCGTCTTGACGGATATCTACATCAACAAGGATTCAAGAAAGGAAGCGTTGACAACAATCTTTATGTGAAATTGGATCGAAATAACCTAACAATTATCGAAGTATATGTGGATGATATAATCTTTGGAAGTAGTGATGATAGATTAAGGAAAGACTTTGCCACAAAAATGCAAAGTGAGTTTGGAATGTCTATGATTGGCGAACTAAAGTACTTTTTAGGGCTTTAGATTTCTCAGCAGGATAAAGAAATATTCATATATCAAACCAAGTAAATCAATGAAATGCTCAAGAAATTCCAGATGGAAGATTGCAAGTCAGTCCTTACCCCCATGGTAACATGTTGCAAGTGAAGCTTAGAAAATTCGTCAAAGGATGTGGACCAAAGGTTGTATAGATCCATGATTGGTAGTCTCTTATATGTGACAACCTCCCGACCTAATGTGATGTAGGAAGTTGGACAAGTAGCAAGATTCCAAGCATCACCAAAAGAATCTCATATTATTACCCTCAAAAGAATTATTCAACATCATAAGGGCACAACGAAATATGGTCTATGGTATCCCAAAGGAAATGATTTGGTCATCCAAGCTTATACAGATGTAGATTGGGCAGGAAGTGTTGATGATCGTAAGAGCACCGGTGGAGAAACATTCTATCTAGGTGGTTGTCTTGTTTCATGGTTAAGTAAAAAACAGTCTTCAATCTCGTTATCCAAAGCAAAAGCATAATACATCGCGACAACAACTTGTTGTACTCAAGTTCTTTGGATGAAGAAAACTTTGCAAGATCTTCAAGTCAAGTTAGATGAACGTATTCTCATATTTCGCGCTAACACCAACACCATCAGTGTCTCTAAGAATAATTTGATGCATTCCAAAATGAAGCACATTCCGACTAAATATCATTTTGTTAGAGAGTAGGTTGCTGAAAAGAATATCAAGCTTGAATATGTTGGCACAAAGGAACAAATTGCTGACATCTTTACCAAACCATTACCTCATGAAGCATTTGAGTATCTTCACCAAAATCTTGGGATTCTCCCAAGATTTCATTAGACTCTTTCTCTTATTTACTTGAGTAGAAATTGGGAGTGGTGGTGTGTACAGGTCCGCAGGATGGCCGTTTGTCAGGGGGAGTACCCTTTGCCATTGATGACAAAGGGGGAGAGAAGGTAGTAGGAAGATGTGTCATGATCGTAGGGGGAGTACTTGTGTTGCCATCCATGCCAAAGGGGTAGATTGTTGAGCAATGGTTGTGAATGATGTCAACCCAAGCAGCACCAGGGGCTACCTCGATCTTGCATGGGAATTTTGACTCGACAAATTACTCTATTATGAGTCAAGGATCTTCTATATGGATTCTACTCGTCGAGATGTTTTCGTTGATTTATGGCACACCAAGTAATTCTTCATGGTTTGAGAGATATTCATGTTTGAAGTTAGTAATCCCAGTCAGTGGGATAAAACCCTATGGGGTTGTGGCATGGCACTCATAATTGGTTGTGGTAATTGAATAGTCAATAATAATATAATATATATAATATATATATTCTGATATATATTATATTATTATTTTCTACTAAAATCTCTCCAACGATCACTTGTTGAGGACCCTATCAACTGAAGACATTCATATAAATAATGACCCTCATATCCTCCTTTAGTAGGGATTTTGTGGCTTCAAATATGCCATCGTGGAATTTTCGCTATAACTTTATTTTTGCAAAGTTTCAGAAGCTGAAATTAAAACCCATTTCAGTTGAAATCGTGATGAAACTCGTGACAAAATTTTAGATTTTGGTTCACTATATTTTCAGAGATATGATCTGAGGAAGTTAGTATTTTTGTAGGCTCCCGAATTCCATGTCAAATAGGTGACGTTGGGAAAATCGTCATAAATTTCTCTTTGAGCATTGGATTCAAATTTTGTAACTAGTCACAAAAATATAACGGAATGTAGTTTTTTGAGTAGCGTTTTCAGGTTCGAAGGTCGCAATAGTGACATGTGGCACTTCGTACAAGTTCGATCAACTGAACTAGTCTATAATTAGGTCATCGTGGGAGATTGAGCATAACTCTTTCTTGAAGAATCCAATCTTGATCATACTTGTGGGGTTGGAAAGAGGAATCAGAGGGCTACCACAATACAAAAGTGCCGACCTTGGAGATCCGAAATTACATAGATACAACAGATTCAATATCGATCTCCTAGAAGGTAAGAAAAAGCATGCATTCAAGGATCACTGCAGTAAGGACCACACATCAACAATCAAGGGTAAGTCTCCTACAACAAGGTATGTATGATTAGTGTTTACATTTGAAATATGAGTATCATCTCTAGCATATGTTTTTGCAGGACAACATAAGTACATACAAGGTCTTGATTATATCTCTATGTCTCTATATGTCACAATTAGTTTTGATACCACATTTCGGATGTCCTATTCTTGATACTACACATTTGATGCTACATATTCTTGATGCTACACCAAGTCTGCTAAATCTATATGATGTTGTAATTTCATGTTACTTGTCTTATCATAGTTGATAGAATGGTCTCTGTTGTTGTACTTAGAACTTGGTCCATCACAAGTCTAGGGTCTTTCATCAATTTTTATTGTATATATCTTTAGGTCAGTTTTGGATATAGTCTTGCATAGAGTCCATGCCTATATCAAGAGTTGGGTCTTTGTATACTACTGCAACAAGTCAACAAAAAAAGTGACAAGCACACTTCAGTTACACATTGTAATTGTAATTTGTATTTATTCATTATTATGCACTTACATGTGTTTTGCAGGCAGAGGTAATTTGAAGGGTATTTTGTTTTTTTTTGGGATTGGTTTCGTCGGGAAAATTTTGCATGCAGGTAGAAGAAGATTCAAGTACAATTTCAAGCAAGAATACAAGAGCATAAATATCAAATCAAAGGAAGCATTGCAATGGGACATACTTTGAAGACATGAAAACCATCCATATATCATGGAGAAGTATTAAGGCCGAGAGTCATCATTGTAAAGTTCTAAAAGAGTCATTTGTAAAAGTGTCATCATTGGAAGAGTCATTATGGTAAAAGAATCAATCTACCTAGAGTCGAAAAGGAATTATTGGAAGGTGTATGAGTCTCTGTTGGGATGATGTCAAGGTTGGTTTGCAGGTCATAGTATGATTGGGTGTTCAGTCAAAATCACTGTAAATCATATTGTATCATGGATCATTGTCCCTGGTACAAGAATCCACACTCTTGTCTCATTTCAATCATTATAGGGTGGCAGGGAGGTGCTAGGCTGGTGCATGAAGTCTCTTACAAGTTGGAGCGTGTGAACACTTCAGGGTGGTAGGTTGGTCTAAGATGTTGGGGCATCCATTCAGTTGACTGCTGAATAAACCAGGGCATTGGGGCGTCCTTCCAGTGGGAGCTGGAGGAGAATGCTTTTCTAGAAGTCTAGGGAGTTGTTGCTTTCATTTCAGTTGGGGCTGAAGATTAAAGAATTTATTAGAAAAACGTTCAATGGTTTTTGACCTAGAGGGGGTTTTCCACCTAAAATTATTGTGTCTACTGTGTTCTTTTGTTTATTGTTATTACTGTATAAAAGTTAATAATAATTGAAGATTAACTAATGCTCTGAAAATATTTAAAAGTGCTAATTGCTAAGAAATATTGATTCACCACCCCTCTCAGTTTTTCCAACACCAAGTCGTAAAATTTGTTGCACCTTCTAGCTTATCTTCAAGCTTGATAGAGGGAGCCATTTGGTCAAGGATATGGTCATAGATCAAATTGTAGAATTGGTGTCTTCAAGGGGTGATCTCAATGGCCTTTCTTCACCAAAGCTTTGATATCATGTTTACACAAACACAATTTTCTGAAACTGATAATTACTTCCCATGATATATGATATTACTTTAGCACATCCCATAATATCATTAAGAAATTACACTAAGAAAATTCAATTGTAAATGTAATAGAAACAATAAAGATCACAATAGAATAATGATGCATAGTAGAAACCAAAAGTTTTCCTAGGGAAATACAAACTCAGGAGAAAACGAAACAATTTTTCTAGGGTAAATTGTTTAGTTCAACAAAAGTACAATATGATATTTACAAGTCAAACTTGGTCAACCTAGACCAAGAATACTCAAACAAGCCAAAATTCAACCTTCTGCAACATAAAATCACTCTGGTCAAACTGCCCAGAAATACTCAGTCAAACAATTAAACAATGTGGCCCACACATACGAGGTAAAACTGATTCAAGCATAGGTTAAACATATCACATAATAGCTCAGTCTATGTAGGTCAAACATATCTCAGAAAATTGGTCAATGTTTGTCAAAACATATCTTAGAAAGTATTGGTCAAGACTAGTCAACACTAGTTAAATGCTAGTCAAACTTCAATTGTCTTAGAAAATTTGGATCCTTAGAAACTTTGGCCTCTTCCTCAGATTTCTTCCCATGTGTGAGAGAGAAAATGTGTGAGTGATGAGTGAGTGTCCAAGTGAGGAGGTCGAATGCCTATATATAGTGTTCACGAAGTGCCCAAGGGGCATGCCTCCTTATTGGGTTGACTTGAAGAAAACATAATTTCCTTTTAATTATTTAATGATTTAACTTGAGTAGTTAGGGAATACCTCTTGCATTCACACAAAAATCAACACTTCTACCGAGAGGCCCTTCGAATGGGTTAAGTAGTCCCTAATAATTTGACTCCTCAACTTCTTTTCTGTTGAATCCATATATCTTCTGGAATGAGGAGCAATTACCCCACCTCATCTAATGATGGAAGTTATGCTATCACCTTAACCTGCTACCCAAGCACCTTTTTTAGGTAAGATATGTGGAAGACATTGTGAATCTTGCTTCCTTCCGATAGCTCCAATTAATAAACCACTTGATCCCTAAATTTCCACATCACCTTGTAAAGTCCACAAAACCTGAGATTTAGTTTCTTAGAGCAATATTCTTCAAGGAGGATTTCATACATGGTTAAAGCCTCAAGAAGATAAGGTCCCCTTCCTAGAAACTACACTCCACCTTGTGGCGATATGCATATACCTCTATTGATTTTGGGTCGTTTGAAAGTTTTGTTTAAGGGTTCTAAGAATATCTTGACTTTCTTGCGAACAATCATTTTTCTTTGGTGCTCTATTGTCTTCTAATGCCATCTCAATGAATGAGGGAGTGTGATACCCATATAGTGCCTTGAAAGGATTCATGTTGATGGACATATTGTAAGTAGTGTTGTAACAATACTCTCCCAAGTGCAACCACCTTATCCATGTCTTTTGCTAACCAACCACATAGTACCTAAAATAAAATTCCATCCATTTAGGAATCATCTCCATCTAGCCATCTGTTTGTGGATGATAACTAGTGCTTGGGGTCAATTCCATGCCAACTAATCTAAATAGTTCCTTCCAAAATGTGTTGAGGAACTTTCTATCTTAGTCACTAACAATATGCTTGGGAATCCTATGCAATTTAAAGACCTCTTGAAAAAATTCCCTGGCTACATGTGCTATTATGTAGTCGAAAAATATGGCCATCAAGTGTGAAAATTTGGCTAGCCTATCTAGCACCACAAAGATACAATCTCTCCCTTGCACCTTCAGAAGCCCTATAGTAAAAATCCATCGAAATGATTTTCCATTGATCTGGGATGGGCAACGAATGTAGCAATCTTATTGGATGGGTTTGTTCTACTTTGTTCTATTGACATGTAGTGAATTTTTCCACATGTCTCCATATGTCCTCCTTGAGGCCTTTCCACATAAATCTTTCTCTTGCTTGCTACGTCTCAAAGAATCCCTGGTGTCTTGCTGAGGGTGGGTTATAGATGGCCTTCATAATTTCATCCTTAAACAAAAAATTAGGGACAAAGAAAACCATTCCTTGGTAAAAGATAACATCATTAATGACCCTTTACCTAGAATATTGTATCAATCCATCCATAAAAGCACATGAAAATTCGAATGCTTCACTAGTAGGAGTGCCTTCCAGTTGCTACTGACTTCCATGAGTAAACATGCTGCTAGTGTCCTAGAGAGAGTGTTGGCCACCAAAATATTCTTCCCTTTAAAATATTCAATGTCAAAAGCATATTCCTGAACTTTGTTGACCAATTTCTGTTGCCTCTCATTCAACTCCTTTTTCTCTAGAAAATACCTCAAGTTGTTGTAGTATGTTTTGATCACAAACCTTCCTCCTACTAGGTACTACCTAAACTTTTCCAAAGCATGAATAATTGGAAACATTTCCTTATCATAGATAGAATAAATCTTTTCTATCACTCATAACTTCCTTATTTCAAAGGTTGTTGGGTGTTTATCTTGTGTCAACACAACCCCTATCCCTTCTCCTTATGCATCACATTCTTTCACAAAAGGTTTTGAGAAATTTGGAAGAGCCAAGATGGGACAAATACTCATGACCTCTTTACACTTCTCAAAAGTGCATCGTGCTTCCTCTGTCCATCTGAATGCCCCCTTTTTAGTTAGGTCTATTAAAGGTGCCACCATGTGTGAGTAAGCCTTAACAAAGTGCTTGTAATAGTTGTGTATGCCAATGAATCCATGAAACTCTATAAGATTCTTAGTTGTTGGTCACTCAAGAGTAGTTTGTATTTTCTCTTGGTGTACCTATACCCCCTTTGCATTGATAATGTGCCCCAAGTACAAGATCTTAGTTATCCCAAACTCACACTTGGATTCTTTTGCAAAAAGAGACTACTAATATAATATGTGAAACACCTCCTCCAAATGCTCTTCCAATGTCTTACTATATATGAGGAGATCGTCAAAATATACCAATAAGAATTTCCGCAACTACTTCCTAAAAATATGGTTTGTGCAGGATTGTAAGGTAGCATAGGTGTTGGTAAGCCCAAAAGGCATGACAAGGACCTCAAAGTTCCCATAGTGGTCTCTGAAGGCAATTTTGTGTATCTCTTTCTCACGTACCCTGACTTGATGGTAACCTAACTACAAATCAATTTTGGAGAAAAAAATTGCTCTGTGTAATTCATCAAAAAACTCATCAATCCTAGCTATCAACTATTGATTCTTAATAGTATTCTTATTTAGGGCTCTATAATTGATGCACATCCTCAATGTCCCATTCTTTTTCTTGACTAGTACTACAAGGGATGTGAATGGTCTAGAGCTCAATTTTATGTGCCCAATGTCTAATAACTCCTTAATGGTATTCTTTATTTCCTCCTTGTACCATTTGGGATGCCTATATGGAGTTGTGATAACAGGCTTAGCCCCTCCTTCCAGTTTGATTGTATGCTCAAATCCCTTGTCTAGAATTCTTTTGGGTGGGATTTCTTCGATCACTTTCTGATGCTTACTTAATAATGCTTAAATATATGTTAGGCGCTTCTTCCCATCATTTGGAAGTTTCTTATTTATCACCATACATTGTGTAGCCCATGTTATGTCCCCATGCTAGATTATGCCTTCCATATTTTTGGCCATGACCACTCTAGGAGAATTGTTGGTCATTCCTCTCAAAATTCGTTGTTCATTTGGTGCGATGAGCTCCGTATCCATAGTGTTGTAGATATTTCGGTGCTTTTCAATGGAAATGAGTCACTGGACTCCCAACACCATGCTGTTATCAACTATTTCTACCATCTAGAATTCATCAGTGAGGGTGTAATTCCCCATCCTTAGCTCCTTCTAAGGGACCCTCCTTAAACACGACATTCTACATTCTCAAACTACCTCCACGCCAAACCCTTTAAATTCTTCAGTGGAAAAGTGTCTCCTGGATACTAATGCTACATCTATGAAATTATGAGTAGATCTTCCATCAATGAGAACAATATATCGTTTCCCTCGCAAAACTCCTCTAACTCAGAGGATAATATATCTCGGAACTTGAAAGCTTGGCTAGAGTGGTCCCTTTTCTCTCCATCCATGGAGGCTATTCATCATTTTTATTATGCTCCTCCTCATGAGTTTCTAACTATTCTTCCTTTTCTTCACTATTTGATAAGGACTTTTCCCTTTCCCATGCACCTATGCCTAGGAACACATGGTTCCTTGCAACTGTAGCAAAGTTTCTTCCTCCTAAACTCATTTTTTGTATCTTCTATCTTGTTTTTTTCCTTCCATGGCTTGTTTTCCTCATTCTTCTGAGGAGGGATGAATTTGGTAGGTGTCCTTCTCGACACTACATATTCCATATCCCTAATCCTAGATATATCATCCTAAATTGTACTAGGCTTAAAGTACTTGACCTAGCTACATAATGATTCAACTAGTCCTTCCAAGAAAAACATCACCAATTGATCCTAGGATATATTAGTCACCATTACTACTAGTCTCTAAAATACGAAGATATAACTATCCAGTGTCCCTATTTGCCGAAGTTAATGTAGCTCTAGGTTTTTCTTATTGAACTTGTGAATTAGCCTCTATGTGAACTACAAGTAGGATGTGATGTTAGAGTGCCTTAGGGTGGTCAATACATGGTTCCACCATTCATGTTCTTCACCTCCTAAGTGTAGGGTGGAATATTGGATAACCTTAGACTCCCTCATGGGGTTAAAATAGAAGTATGTATCTAATTTCTAGATCCAAGCCCAAGTTGTACCTCTAAATGCTCTAACAAAATTTATAATATTTATCTTGCTTTGATTTTTGGGAATATCACTATTATGCCACCACCAGTTGTGATCTTTAGTCCCATTTTGATATTTTATGGTGTGATAATCCTATATTGACATAGCTGCATGGAAATATTCCCCTAGTGCTTCATATTCCCTTAGATAATCTCAGAAATATTCATCTCACTTTTGTTGGTTTCTTGTTAATTCATCCAAGAATTTAAGCAATAGTGGCTTGGTTATGCTTTTGTTTACAAGTGGGGGAACTACATTAGATGTGTTTCTAAATTCAACATGATAACTATTGGATATTCTGAATAATGTCATGTTTGAGCCTCCTACACCATTGTTAAGAAGATGCCCCTAAACATTGGTCATATATTGAGTGAAATATTTTATTTTCTCAACCATCTCATGTTTTCCTTGAGCCAAATCATTTAGGAAATATTGATACTTTCCTAGGGTGGATCCTCATGATCTCCCATTTCTCCTTCTTCTTCCTTCGATTCTCGGGAAATAAATTATCTTCCTTTCTTTTTCATTCTGCAAGCCACAAATTCTTCGTCTCCTTGAATCATTAACTATAATAACCCTTCAAGCTGGAAATACACACAACTTTGATAGCATTGTAATATTCCTTTTTATTTATTTAACTAAATTCCCAAAAATTGGCTTCAAAAGTTATAACATAATTTTTTGCCAAAAATATTAATGAAAAATGCAACTCAGAACCATCGAAATCAGAGACAACATTTACTATAAGAAACCCTAGTAATTTTATTAATAACCTCTGATAGTAAATTACATGATTAATTTGAGTAAACAACCTGAAAAAATACCCTCCATTCTTAGCTCCTTGATATGCAAATCAACCCCTCCACAAGATGGAAATTCGACTTCCTGGGTTGTATAATTTGACCCTCTTGATAAGATAATTTGACTCTTCTAGAAAAAATCCTTCGACACTCTTAAATTTGTCCCTCCGACCTGTTGGAAAATGTAACTAGGTTTTGTTTTCATAATTATTATTATATTTATGCCATTGTATGTTTTAAGTAAAATTCAAAAGGAAGAATATATATTTTTTAAAACCATGCATTTCATGCTCAAATCAAATTACTATTTTATTGAAACATGTTCTTGATGCTTATTATTATTTGTATTGGCTAAAGTCTAAGGCTTATTTATAACACGGAAAAAATAATTTCAAAATGTAATTTGGGTCAAAATTGTCTCAAGATGCCAAGTCAGCCTTGTCCCATAAGACATGTCTATTCGAATCCCTCTGAACGATATAAATAGAGGGAGATTTGAACTCATTTGCATATTGTTAGGCCCCTATACTACTAGTGTCACCCCTTATTGTTATTAGTACAAACCACTTATTATATTGATGTACCCATGTAGTGCCCATAGTGTCACCCCTTATTGTTATTAGTACAAACCACTTATTATAGTGATGTACCCATGTAGTGCCCATATTGTTACTATTGTGCCCCATAGAAGCCCACTATTATTATTATTGTGCCCTCACATTATTATTGTTATGTCAGCTCTGGTTATGTTATGACCCCTTAGACTCCTATATATAGAAAGGAGGTCTTTCATTTTGTATCATCGAAGAATTGTTCATTTATGTAATGTAAAGGAGGTTGCCCCCTCGAAGAGGCTGAATTCTAAGGCGTTGATCTATCTTTTCTATCTTTTCTTGAGCTGGTTCATAACATTTGGTATCAGAGCTTTGGATTCTAGGGTTTCGCTGCTCCAAATAAGTCATCGTGGCATTTTCGCTATAATTTTTTTCTGCAATGTTTTAGAAGCTAAAACAAAAAAACCATTTGATAAGAAATCTCACCAAACCTTGGGTCCAAAATGCAGATCTTGTCTCGCTATATTTTAGGAGATATGATCTGAGGAGGTTAGGGTTTTTGCAAGCTCCATAATTTCATATAAAACAGGTCATCGTGGAAGTGTCGCTATAAATTGTTTGCTTGGAAGTTTCAGAAGCTAAAAAAAAAACCCATTTGAGAAGAAAGCAGTCTAAACCTTGAGTCCAAATTTCAGATCTTGTGTCACTATATTTTCGGATATATGATTTGAGGAAGTTAGGGTTTGTGCAGACTCTTGAATTACATTCCAAATAGGTGACTTGGGGACAATCGTCATAACTGTCTCTCTGAGCATCAGATTGAAATTTTGTAAGATGTTTCATAAAGAGGACTTCCTGTAGTTTTTTGTATACCAGTTTCAGCTACTAAGGTCGAAACAGTGAGACTTGGCACGTCGTACAAGTTCACTCTACTAAACTAGTCTATAATCTGGTCACCGTGGGAGATTTGGCATAACTCTTTCTTGGATAATCAAATTCTGATCAGACTTGTGGGGTTAGAAAGAGAACTCAGAGAGCTACTGTAGGAAGAAATTTCAGAACTTGGAGATATGAAATTACAGAGTTATAGTCATTTCAAGATCGAGCTCCTAAAATCAAGAAAAATCGAGATGATGAAGTTTGATGACAAAGATCCGATAAATTGGATACTACATATGGATAAATATTTTGATCTACATGGTGTACCACTATTACAAAAGGTATGTATTGCATCTTCATATTTAGAACATGATCAATTTTTATGGTATAAAGGGCTTTGTTCTCGTAAACCACTTGTCATGTGGTCAATTTTCACGGAGGAATTGATAACACATTATGAGGATACAAAGAGCAACACCTTCTTTAGCCAATTGATAAATATAAAAAAAAAGGTGGTAAATGGCAGAGCACATTGAGGACTTTAAAAAATTGAATATAAGGGAAAATGATATTCTAGAGAAGCAGAGGATTTATGTCTCCATAGGGACATTAAAGGATAACATTCAACCTAAGGTTCATCTTTGGGAACCTGATTCATTAGAGAAGGAATTCAAGTTGGAAAGAAAAGTGGAAAGAAAAATTATGGCAACAAGGATGTCTACCCCTCACAGCTATAAAGATGGAAGTGTGTTTCTCCTAGCCTTCCCCAACTATGAAGGTGACACCACAAAAATTGGAAGAAAAAAAGAGAAAAAGGGCTTTGTTACAATTGTGATAACAAATATATTAAAGGTCATAAGTGTGCTGAGAAGAAATTATTTTACATAGATTATGAAGAGGAGGAAGAAAAGGGTCAAGAAACATCAAAAGAAGAGGATATACACTAGGAACCCACTCCAGAGAAAGAAGAAATGAATCTGACCATATCTTGTAAAGCATTGGAAAGAATTACCACTCCTCAAACTCTTAAGATAGAAGGACATATCAAGAAGAAAAAGGTTCAAGAAGTGAAAGATCGCATCGAGAAAGAAGAAGTGAATCTGACCGTATCTTGTAATGCATTGGCTGGAATTAACACTCCTCAAACTATCAATATAGAAGGACATATCAAGAAGAAAAATGTTCAAGAAGTGAAAGATCATATCGAGCATCAAGAAATGAATCCGACCATATCTTGTAATGCATTGGAAGAAATTACCACTCCTCAAACTATCAAGATAGAAGGACATATCAAGAAGAAAAAGGTATAGTGTTGATTGATTCAAGCAATACCCATAATTTTATTCAGTGTAAGATAGCCAAGGAATTGAATTGCTTCCTATATACAACACCAAAGTGTCAAGTGATGGTTGCAAGTGGAGGAACCATAAATTGTTCTGGAAAGTGCCATAACATCAAGCTATCCATGGGAGAATATGTATTGAATAGCCCAATGCTTTCCATTCCAGTGGGTGCTTCTCATGTTTTACTAGGAGTCCAATGGCTACAATCTTTGGGTACGATAGCTTTTAATTTTAAAGAACTTTTCTTGAATTTTTTTTTGGGAAGGAAAGGAAGTTGAATTGAGGGGTATCGAAGGGAAACCCAGAAAGATAATAAACTCTAATAGCATGAAAAATCTTCTAAATAAAGAACAACGAGGCGTAATTGCACAATTATGTTCACTAGAGGATCCCACATCTAAACCATGTATTTCTCCTGATCTCCAAAATGTTTTGGACAATCATTCCAAGGTATTTGAGACTCCCAGAGGCCTCCCACCTATTCGTGATCATGATCATGCTATTCATTTGATTCCAAGAAGTGTTCCTCCAAACATCAGGCCTTACAGATATCCATATGCCCAAAGGAGTGGGAGCTCATTCAAAAGTTGTGGAATATCCCAGTTCAAACAGTATTGCAAGAACTTGATAAGGAAGGAAAAATCATATTGGAACCTGAAGCAGTCACAAAACTGAGAAATTGACAGCTACGAAATAGATCAATTTTAGAGTATCTCATAACGTTGAAGAACTTACCCGCTGAAGATTCCACATGGGAGGACAAGAATTTATACAGAAGCATCAAGAACTACTCAAGCATTGAGGACAACACTTTTTGAAGGAGAGGGGCATGTTAGGTCCCTACACTAGTAGTGTAGCCCCTTATTGTTATTAGTACAACCCCCTTATTATATTGTTGTGCCCATGTAGTCCCCATATTGTTATTATTGTGCCCCATAGAAGCCCACTATTGTTATTATTGCGCCCTTACATTATTATTGTTATGTTGGCTCTGATTATATTATGACCCCTTAGACTCCTATATATAGAAAGGAGGTCTTTTCATTTGTATCATTGAAGAATTGTTCATTTGTGTAATGCAAAGGAGGTTGCCCCCTCGAAGAGGCTTATTCTAAGGCATTCAACTATCTTTTCTATCTTTTTGTGAGCTAGTTTCATAACATACAAACATTGCTATACATCATTCTTATGGGAAAAATTTACTATACATCACTATCATACAACTTAGTCCTGAGAAAATTATGCCTTACATCATTGTCATACATCTCTATTACAAGAACTTGTCATAATATCATAAGATCAAGAGTCAAACCCATACATCACTATCATAAAGTCTTATCACTATTATACCTTACTAGAATCACTGACATACATCTCTGTCATTTATCTGTTATATATGATAATAACTACTATAATCCATCTCTACCATTAATTTCTATCAAAACACTAAATATTAGGTCACATAAAGACTGATCAAAATAGATCAAAAATATCTCCTAACATACCTCATAAGGTCACATAGAAAATACACTAGATGTAGGAGGTTAGGGCCTCTAGATCCACACCAAGACAAGTCAATGGGATTGCATATAAAATCTATTGGTACATTCTCCATCATCACAAAGAAAGGCTGCATAAAATAGGACAATATCACATAAAGAGAAGGCCACATATACTTACAATGGAAGAGCAGATATATCCTCATAGTCAACCACATTAGGATTGAGATAGTTTGCATATATATGAGATGATTAAACCTATGGTTATGGCTTCCTAAAACACAAAAACATCCCTATATATGTTGCTCAATCCTCCTCAAAACCATTCAATTACCTTGAAACAAAATCAACTTAACTGATTGATTATTCTATCTTGCATACTAGGCCTTACGACCCTCTAGAAAAGGTGCCATAAGGGCTTGTCCCTACCTCCAAGTTACTGATATTTGCAGCCTACATAACCAAATAAATTTCCATAGTCTAGTGCTGATCCAAATTGGATCATTATAACATTCGTCATCCATCTCGATGCATTTTGAGTGGAAAAAGTGGAGGAATAATCTCATGGGACCATTTTTACCAGCGAGACCCAGTTTGGTGAAACGGGGTCTGAAACCTTCTGGGAGCATTTTGAGGGATCAAACAACACTTTTTGGGGGTAAAAAATTATCTCTTTAATGTAGCACCTTTTCATGCTATTCTACACACAAATATATTTCCAACGGTGCAAGAAGCACATCAATCGGAGTTCGAAGGCAAACGTTATGCCACTCAGAAGTTGACCTTCATATTTTCATAGCTATAGTTCGGGAGGATGCTACATCAACCCCCATGATTTATGGAAAATGGGCTAGCCACGTGTTTGTGATGTAAAATACTCTAGAAGAATCTCTATTGTAACTCTAGTTAAGAGTTGATGTAGTCAAAATTAACCACTAGTAGGTTATCGAGATGTGTTATAACTGGGTCACTAGGAGGAAGAGGCATTCCATTCTTTAGAGAGAATTTTTTTCCATAGTTGAGAAAAGATAGCCATGAGAGATAGGAGATAGAGAAAACAGAGAGTATTTGTACACTATAGTAGCCCACGGGCCACATGCATTACTTCTTTGTACTTGCAACCATATTTCCATATAGAGAAAGAGAGTGAAGTGACCTCACCTTCCAGCTTGGTTTTCTTCTGAAAGGGTTTCCTAGAGAGCATATCTTGTGTCTTGTGTGTGTGTGCTTATTTTATCATTCTCTAATTTTCTGCATAATTTACATTCACATGCATGCACTAATTACAGTTAAATCCACATATCTTAAAGTTTAATAAAAACTGTAATAGTGTAAAAATACAATATTTTAATATATTATTATCATATATGTTGTGACGAACTATCCAGTGGAATATCCACAAAAGTTTACAGATAAAGTGCCAAAAATTTCTTCTCTATAACTTAGTTAGTCTATGCTAATCATGAGCAAACCATATCACAAGAAATATTCCAAGAATTCGACCTCTTCTTGACCACAAATTGCTCTTTATTTGCTTCGGCTACCTCAGATCATTCTCCATCAAAAATATGCTTCTTATTGTGATATTATCAAATGATAAGCCTCTTTTATCTATATAGATTTGGGGTGCAACAATTAGCCCTTTCTAGGGAATCCCTCAAGCCAAACTGACTTGAACTTCTCACCATTAAGCCCACTTCATAGTAATAAAATTATTTTAAATATATTTACCAAATTGCTTGCACAAATAAATTTGTCACATTAATTATTAATGAGAGGAGTGCCAAATATATCAACAATAATATTTCTTTTATCCAATTTTGAATTCTTCTTTTGGGGCAAGATGGGATTCCTTTGGTTTAGATGGGTTTCTCCATGGGGAAATTCATCCTGAAGCTACCCAAAGTTCAATACTCCCTCTCAGCTAGGGAGGAATTTCCAACTAGACCATGTATCTCAGTCGGATGTACTTGTTTCAATATAAGAGAAGCTCATATAATATCACCTTGTATCATAAAAGAAGAATAATCCATAATTGACAATAGGGGAGATCAATTTACCACAAGGGTAAAGATCATCCAAACACTACTAGTCTCAAAATTAGCTCCATGACCTCATCTTAGCTGAACAATGATGTCTCAATCCATAGAAGTAGAATCATCACAGGGGAGATCGATTTACCACCAGGGTAAATATCATCCAAACCCTATATCCAATGACAATAAGGGAGATCAATTTACCACTCCTTAGTAAAGATACTCCAAACCATATATCCAATGGAAATAGGGGATATCGATTTACCACTCCTTGGTAAAGATCCTCTAAACCCTATGTCCACCGGCTTATCCTCATCAACCATAGGGGAGATCAATTTACCATAAGTGGTAAATATCCTCCAAACCCTATGTCATATTCAACATGATCCTCAATGATCAAGTGGAACACCATGCATCCCAGACCTAGGGAGATCAATTTACAAGACATCTCCCATAGGTAAAGATCCTCCACACCTAAGTCTCCTCACTCATTGGAAAGATGAGTGTAAATCAAAACAAGCCAAAATTGTGGGTAGGACGCATGCTAGGGTATGTACTCTATCAAGTCCTGGACTTAACTAGGGGAGATTAACTTATCAAAATGATAAGGATACTCCAAACCCTATAGCTCCAAGGAGTACCCCTGACCCTTAAGAGCTCCCAGAGCTTAGTGTTCGTGATCATATAGTATCCCTTTCCAAAAGGGATACTTTCTCCACAACTCCAAGTTTCTCTTTGAAGACCAAGAGCTTCCATTTTCATAAAGGCTTGGTGAGAATATTAGAAACTTGTTGGAACCTCACTACTTAGAGCTATCATAGATCATGAGATTCTATGAAAGTCAAACCCCAATCTAATTGTCACAAAATATCATAGTCATGTCCAACACATGCTTAAACAACTCTCTAAAGAAATTTCTTAATCACATTGCCTAGCAGCTAGCCATGCTAGCATCAATGTAATCTGCCTCCATTGTACTCAAAGCAACATACCTCTGCTTCCAGCTCATACAAGAAATCTAAGCAACATCTCAATGTGTTCTTCCCATCTACTTGGAACCCACATATTTCTTATCTAATAGCACTATATCAATCTATGAATGATTATATCATCTACGTATCTCAATACCAACTTTGAAACATCCAAATATACATGTACAAGCTCAATCAGGCTCAGGGTACACGATGCAAAGTAAGGGTCCAACTGACTTCCCGCTCATCATGGAATCCATCAAATCTGAATCTGAAGAGTAGTCTCTCAACTACTTCAATGTAATCCATCATTCCAAGTCTTTGAAAAAAGTCTTCCCTTGACAAGGATGACCTCATCATATCTCTACTACACTTCTGATCCCAAGAAGTGGATAGGGCTAAGATAATCTAATCTTGTTAGAAAATATTTTATTCCAATCAGATGTCCATCAATCCAATTATTCCAATCACAGGGACTTGTTAGAGTCCATATGGGGATTCCTTCAATCTCTAGACATGAGTCTCTTTCTCAAATTCCTCAAAGCCCTAAGATAGCTCCAATTATGATTCTTCCTTAAATACACCATGGAGGAGGCCACACTCACATACAAATGATAGTAGTGCATATGGAAACAAGAGCTAGGATTTCATTATAGTCCTCTTTCTTAGAGAGCATACCACCATTGAATTATCTAACATTACAACATCTTGGTCATCTAGAATGGTCCTTGCATGAAGGAAATATCATTCTCAAAGAATTCATGTCTTAAAGCATCTCATTTGACAGTTATATCCAAACTAACAGTCTACTCCCTCTATATAGGAAGCTTCTTAATCATAGTTATCAACCTAGGATATTGCAATCCTTCCTTCAAGTTTTAAACTCTTTCCCATTTTCAAATGCTACTCTAATCATGGGATGGATCTACATCCTCCTTAGTTTCAATATTGAGGACTGGGTCCTTACATCCATCTGATGTACTTGTTGACCCAGAACAAGAGTTAGAGCAATAGTATCAAAGTAAATAAACATAATAAAAATGCACATGATGATGAGGCATGACTATATTTCTTCTCTAGATATGAGAGTTGCTCCTTCATTTTCTTGCACTTACTCCCTCTTGGAGCTAACTCTTCCTACATTATTCTACATATCAATGATCCTCAATATGGATATGCTTTCCTTGATCACATCATCATATAAGAAATTAGTGAAAGAAGCATTCAATTATTCATGCAGGAATAATAAACAATAGTCTAAGAAAAAATCAGTTAAACAAGAACAATGTCACATAGAAAAAACATAAGTCTTGAAATTTCTTATCTTTAATGAGGATTGTAAGAAGCTCTAAGCTCCCTCTTGATCTTTCTTCCTTCTTATCCATGATGCACCACTGTATATCAATGTATTGACGGTGTTGGATACTACCAACATACAAGGGGTTTTCCCCAATGTGAAGTCCCAATTAGACCTCACATTGTTTGGAGTAGGAGCCCCATCTGGAGTATCAACCCAACTTCCATAAATCTAAGGCTTTCCCTGGTTTCCATCGATAACATAAGAGATTATACACATAACCTTTGAACAAACAAGTAAGTTGACATTGTGAAATGCTAATTGCAATGTGTGAAATGAGGCTTTCATGAGAGGGAAATAAAGAGTGAGTCTCTAGAAGGAAAGTAATAGTACTATCTTAAGAGAGGCACATGAGAGCAAGGAAAGATACATTAGTTATCTAGAGAAATAGTTCACATAGACATAACATTCACTAAAGAAAATACAACACACATTTAACAATATGATTACCAAATCCAATGAAGTAGTTCAATTTCTTTAATACATATGAACATAACATATAATGCAAACATCAAAAGAATAGTCTTGCAATATTCATAATACTGCATGACAGTATGCTAACTAAATGAGCTTATGATTATTAAGTGAAATATATAAGTACACAGTTACAATGGTGAGACACTAGCTCAAGTAGTGGAACATTAAGTCACTTCTTTCTTCTCCAACGATTGATATTTTCTCCTAGAGAAGTCAATGCTAACTCTCCAAAATATAAGCCTCCAAAATCCCTTTTCTTGAGTTATGAGGTTTCTTTTATAACAAGAGGAATGACCTTTCATATCCCCTATGACTCTTGAGTTACCCTCATGACTCTTGGACTCCTAAATGACTTTTGAACTTCTATAAGACTCTTTGGTCCACATGTAACCTTTCATATTCCACACGTGACTCTTGGACTTCCACATATTTACATTTTGTCATTTTCCTTTTGATAATACACAATTACATTCCACATCATGTGGCAAGACACATTGACACATATGACATTGTAATGACACTTGTATAGGCCATGAATTGGAATTGATGACATGGAAATTCATGATGTGGCACTGCAAAGCTACTCTCTTTGTTGGTATGTATTGCATTCTTGATGATAGATCTGATTTGTAATTCATCTTCACCCTTCAAAGGGTCTTGGATCAGTATTGGGACCTTTGAGTCATCATGAAATATCATCAATCTATCATGGTCCAAATTCTCTTCATGTCTTCATAATCTTTATTCTTTGTGCATATTCTCTACAAGTGCTCTTTGTTTCTCCTCCTTGACATCTTCCTTGAGGATCACCTTGCCCTGCTGAGGTGGTAAATTGGCCAATGAAGTTCACTCATGAAAAGGAAAGATAAGTTTGAAATAATTTATTCTACCCCTACTTTGCTCATGGAAGAGGCTGACTATGATGGGCTTGTGTAAGCACTGAGGAGGAAGGGTTTGTTGAGGATTGCATAGTTGATCTCAAAAATGGATGAGGAAGGTTCAATTTCTCACTAGAACTATGCAATGTGCTATGAAGAGGGTATATTCAGGGTCCAACACAGTGGGCAAGTGCAAGAGACAATGTGATGATTTTGATGATTGAAACTGCATAGTACACAAGGCTCAAGGGATAGGAAGGAAATGATAGCATAGTTGAGCTTCACAATAACTGAGGGAATGCCTCACTGTGGACTAGAACTGCGATATATGCTAGGGAGATAGGGCAGAACTTAGTGATTGTGCAACAAGGAAGTCTAGGGGACAAGGGTTGATAATTTGCTAACTAAAACTATGACATGCGCTATAACTGAGAGGTATGTTTAAGAAAGAGCACCATTTTCTTTGGAAGTGATCTACGAAAGGCTCCACTATCCACTAGAACTGTGTCATGCACTAGGGATGCAAGCATAACATGGAATGGCATAGTGAGGGGTTCTAGTTAGAAAAGGAGGTAGGACTAGGCACTAAAAGTACGACATGCATAATGCTTGAGGGAATACTTCTATGCTAGTGCAACTGAGGGATGAATTGGCTTAGGGGTGGAATCATTATCCACTAGAACTATGACATGCACTTAGGGAGGCTCACTAGAAGAGGAGATTGTGAAATTATCTAAGGTAAGTAACAAAAGATCAAGTCACTTTGCCAGGAGGGTTCTCACTGCACTTTGATGGGAGGAAGGCCTTTTCATGGTGAAATTTTCTTTCTCAAGGGGTTGCAAAATGTCCTTACTATCAACTAGAAGTTCTCTATGTTCTACATAAGGCATAACTGATCAAAGCTTGATGTAGTGAGTCAATACAAGCAACAAGGGTTAGGTGACCATGCTTTGAATGTTTTCAATGTGCAATCATAGGGGTTGACCTTGAGAAAGACTCAATGCAAAAGTATGGGAGGGAAAGGTTTCATCAATGAAGCTCATGGATAGGTTGTGTTCATCACCTAGTGAAGGATTAAAGATTTCATAACTTGCATTGGGCAAGAGGACTAAGAAGAGCTCCAAAATGGCTAAGTATGGGATCAATGAAGTATGAGTGGAAAGAGACATTCAAACAAGTCCAAAACACATATCACACACATGAATACCATCAATACAAGCTAGGGGAATGTAAATGACTCATGATCAACAATCACACCTTGAAATGACAACAAATCAAGGCTTATTTCTAAGTGTGACAGTTGAAACATAACATTGCAACTCTTACAATACAAGTTGTAACATAAGTGTCGACTGTGACCTGAAAGTGCACTAAGTTGTATGAATGTGTCTAGTGCATATTATTATGATATGCAGGACCATATAATATATAAGAGTGCACTAGTGCTGCCTCTAGTGATGTGAAAAGGTGAAATACATACATGAGTGGAAATGGTTACGAGAGACATTTCCAACAGTAAGAAAACGTGAAAATGACACTTCTAAAACTTGAAGAAAGTGAAAGTGACACATGTCGAAGTGAAGATAACATGAAAATGAAACTTGTTAAAATGAAAGCAAGAAAAAAGGCAATCACAAAAGTGAAACTGACACGTGAAAGCAAAGGTGCACAAAAGCGACAATTGGGAAAACTCATAGGAATAGAAGTACAATTGCAACCGAAGTGAGAGAGAGACTGTTGAGAGATGTGGCACAATGAATGTCAGCGTAGGTTTTGCAATGAAATTTCCTTATGAATTATGCAAACATTTTCAACAGTGACTATGCAAGCACTGTAATTGAGCATTTCACAAGCTCTATTCCTAAAGATTGCGCAAACCTTACTCTCAAGAAATGTACAATATTGTCAAAGCTTACAGAAGGAAGGTGCGCTTGTGAATCCATCATGGACTGATCATGTGTGAGAAAGTGATATTGACACTTATAACTTGAGAATACTTAAACATTTCACATAAAATCAACCCACCATGAAGTGACCATGGGATGACAAATCACAAGATCCTCAGTAGGCTCCAAAATTCAAATGGAGGCAAAAGTTTGGAGGGTGTTCGTATCAACAACAAGACAATGATATGTTAATGTTATTTGCAAAATAAATGCTTCCTCTTGAACACCACATGTATCCTTAATCTCCTCCATCAACAACCAAGCCCAATTATCAATGTAAAAGATGGCCATTAGATCTGCATCACACCATCTCTTATAAGGAGACAAGGTCATCTAGGGTTACTCTGAATCTCAATAACTTCTCATTGATCATGAATTCCATCATAGGTGTCTACACGAGGATTCTCAATGATTTTTCTTCAACCTAGATCCAAAACCATGTTAATTTTAGGGATAAATTGTTTTATGTTGTAGATAATTGCATTTTTTAAAATTTTCACCCCATAACATCACATCAACAATATCAATTATGTTATACTCTTAACTTGCAAGATGATACCAGAATACCAAATCTGCAAAGAAATATAGCAAGAACATAGAACAATGAGAAATAACAACAAGTATTTTATTATTCAGAAGGAAATGTTTACTTGCCTCTTCGAGGGGGCAACCTCCACTAGAGCAGAGCTTGATTACAAAATAAGAAACGATGCTCCTCGCAGGGAGTCTCTATCCTTTATATAGGATTCATACATGCAATACCATGGGGCAATACCATGGTTCTTATTAATACCATGGCCCATTTGCAACTAATTGTGGTCCTGTCATTAAATGTGGGTTAACCACTTACAATTATTAATATGGAATTTATTGACTCTTTACTTAACTATAACTATGACTTGATCGTATTACATAAATAATGGGGTTAGGGTGGGACCCTAACATGCCCTCTCCCATAAGAATAGCCTCTTCCTCAAGGCTGAAGCTGTAGAAACTGTTGAAGAATAGTGGCTGGTTCCCAGGTTGCATCTTCCAAAGAGGTTTCTTTCCACTTGACAAGGACTTCCTTGATCATGTGGCCACATAGGTGCCGTTCTCGTGTTTCCAGGACCCATCCAGGTTGGAGCCATATTGACCCTTCTTCATCCAGTTCAGGTAGACTAGTTTGAATTATGCAATTGTTCCCAATCACTTTCTTGAGGCATGAGACATGGAAAACTGGACGGATTTTTGCAGTGGGTGGCAAAGCTAGCTTGTAGGCCACTTCTCCAATGCACTGAAGCACTTGATACGGTCCATAGAATTTTGGAGATAGTTTCTGAAAACCCTTGTCTTTGAGTGATGTTTGCTTATATGGTTGCAGCCTCAAAAATACCTGATCCCCTTCTTGAAATTGGCGTTCTGAGTGATGTTGATCTACCTATTGCTTCAGGCGGTTTTGAGCTTGATGAAGATTCTCTCTAAGATGGGCAAGCATGGTTGTGCGGTTCTGTAGGAGTTGATCCACTACTTGTACCTTTGAGCACCCCTTGATATAAGAAGTAGGGGAAGGAGTGAGTTGACCATAAACTACTTCATATGGAGTCATTTTGGTGGTGGCATGATAGTTGGTGTTATACCACCATTCAGCTAGAGGTAACCACTATACCCAGAGATGTTGCTTTTCTTAAGTGAAACACCTAAGGTAGGTTTGTAGACATTTGTTGACTACTTCAGTTTGACCATTAGTTTGTGGATGATAGGAAGTACTGAGTTTTTGTTGAGTACCTTGTAGCCTGAAGAGTTCCTGCCAAAAATTACTGGTGAGGACCAAGTCACGATCAGACACAATGGAAGTAAGCATGCCATGCAATTTGAGGATCTAATCCATGAAATATTGAGTGACCAAAGTTAGCGTAAAAGGGTGGGGTAGGGTGCAAAAATGAGCATACTTAGAAAGTTTGTCCTCAACCACCATGATGACTAACTTGTTTCCTGTCTTTGGAAGACCTGTAATGAAATCCATAGAAACCTCCATCCATATTAATGCCGGGATGGGCAATGGTTGTAATGTGCCTGGTGCTTTGACTGTCTCTCCTTTGTGGCGCTGATAGACGTCACATTCCGCTACAAAAGTAAGAATGTCCTTTTTCATGCCTGTCTGAAAAAATTATCTTCGAGTGCGAGCATACATCGTCTGAAAGCTTGAATGTCATGCAGTGGGGGATGAGTGCAACTCCACCAAAATACAGCTTTTGAGGGAGGATGTTGGTGATATTACGACTCTGTCCTTGTAGCAAAGAATCTCATCCTGCCACGAGTATCCCTTGGTGGAATTTGGATCTGCCTGCAATTGAGTAATGAGTTGGGAGAGCCAAGGATGTGAAAACCATCCCCTGCGAGCCTCTTCAATCCATTCTAGAATGGGAAGGGAAATTGCGAACAGGGTACTTTCCTCCTCAAATTGGTGAGATAATGCATCTGCTACAATATTTTCGTGCCCTTTCTTGTAAATTATCTCATAATCATATCCCAGCATTTTGGTGATCCATTTATTTTGTTGTGGTGAGGATAGGCATTGCTCCAAAAAATATTTAAAACTTTGATGGTCTATGTGCATTTGGAAGCATCACCCCAATAAGTAAGGTTGCCAGGTATCTACTGCATGTAAGATGGCCATCCTCTCCTTCTCATAGGTAGATTGTCCCAAATTCTTCCCACTTAGTTGTTGGCTTGTGAAGGCCAAGGGTCGACCTTCCTGCATTAAGACCGCCCCAATACCCGTACCCGAAGCATCACATTCAATGACAAAAGCTTTGGTGAAGTCGAGTAGTGCTAAGATTTGAGAGGAACACATGGCACTTTTGAGAGCTGTAAAGGCTTGTTGTGCTTCATCATTCTAGAGGAATGAATTTTTCTTGAGGATTTGAGTGAGGGGCCTCGCAATGCGACGATAATTGCGAACAAATTTGTGATAGTAGCCCGTGAGACCCAAAAATCCTCTCAGGCTCTTCAAAGTCTTAGGTTGAGGCCAATCTTGCATTGCCTGGATCTTTTTGGGGTCCACCCTGACTCCTTCACACCCCATAATGTGGCCCAAATACTCAACTTCTTCCATGCCAAAAGAACACTTGGACATCTTAACAAACAATTTATGCTCGCTAAGCAGTTGCAAGAGCAGATATACATGCTGAAGATGTGTGGCCCAAGTACAACTGTAGATGAGGATGTCATCGAAGAAAACAAGGACAAATTTTCTGAGATATAGTTTGAGTAGGTGGTTCATAAGGCTCTAAAAAGTAGATGGGGCATTACAAAGACCGAATGGCATGACCAGGAACTCATAATGGCCTTCATGAGTTCTGAAAGCAGTCTTTGGAATGTTTGAGTGGATGTTGTATGTGAGATATTGTTTGAGTGGATCGCGAATTTGTTGAGGCCGGGTATAGCGTTTGTAGCCCATAGTTGCCGCAGTTGGCATTTGAAGGGTGTTGAAGACGTCTGGCGTAGAATTCAAGTTGAGAAAAGCCGCAATTTCTTCTGCAACAGAAAGCCGCAAAACATACTGATTTCATCTGCAAGATTTTCCGGGTATTTTTCTTAATATATCTTCTATGGATGCTCCTAGAAATTCATCAGCTGAATCTTCTGCATCTGTTTTTGGTTCTAAACACTTTAGAACAATGAAAGATGAAGAAAAACAAAAATCTGCTTTAGAAGGATTATGTCGATCTGAATCAACTTCGGGAAATTCTGCTATAGTAGAAAAAGAGGAAACAAACCCTTCTGTTAATTGGAAACTTCCCCCAGTTTCTCCACAAGATGTATATAGAAATTTATCCTCTTTTAATCTCCGAGCCCTCAGCCAAATCAAAATCAAAGAAAAATCTATCAAGGCAGACTTAACTTTGAATGCTATGTTGACTATATGTCTCCTTGAAGACAAACATATCAAATCAGCCCGTAAAGCTGGTTACCAGTATGTCCATCTGGGGATGGTGAGGATAGGACTGAATGCATTACATAGGAAGGGACAAAAAGCTTATGTGTTTTCAGCCCTATTTGATAATCGATGGACTACTTTTACACAAGCCATGATAGGAGGTATTGAAACAAGTCTTGCTGAAGGTCCAGTACAATATGATGTTTTCCCAGATTTCTCTGTCGCACTTGATGACCCAAATGTCTTACAATGCCTAACCTTAGGTATCCAGACTGCTGGGTATGAGAAATTCAAAAGAAAATAAAAAAATTTATCCATTTTTTATATTACTTGTGTCAAGTTTTATAACACAACAACTCCTGTTGTTTTTCATTCCCCTGATAAAGATGAAGGTCGAGTTACCCTTATCTAGTATGATTCTTCCTGCAATCCAGTAGCACTAGTCCATGTTTCCAGGAATGATCTATGTCCACCTGATGATTGGGTAACCAATTGGGGAAAACCTACAAAGAAACCCGTTGATGCTGCACAATCAATTATAACAGAGGTAGATGGAAAAGTTACCACAAGATTCCCCAGAATCAATACAGGTCAGAAAGAAGGACCATCTACTTCTGTCTCTGCAATTCCAACTACCATCAGTCAGTTACACCCTGAACAGTCTGCTGCAGCCCCACAATTTGAAATAGATCAGTTGGTCCTTGATTCTATCAAAAGAATGTTTTTACCACAAAACCCATCACCACCTTTTAGTTCTGTATGTGATCACCCTCACTGTTCAAAAACCTTTTGTCAATTTTCATCTGAACCTCCAACACCTCATGGTGACCCTTCAAAAAGAATCAATATGATAAAATTTACTCCTTCGTCTGATTCTTCTGAAGAAAGCTATAAGTGTGTCACATTTTTTAATCCACAAGAAGAACTTCTGGTACAAACTGTTTCAAGTTCTTCCACCAGAGGTCTTGGGTATGAAAAAGATTTTCCAATTCCTTCCTATCGAAAGAATCCCATTGACAAAATTCCAAAGCATGTTGAAATTCCCTCTGATTATGAGATTATAGCATTTTTAAAAATCTTTAGAGGTATTGGCCCCTATGACCTAAAGAATGTTTGGAAGAAGAAAATGTTTAATTGGGATATGTTCACTCATGAGAAAGAACATTTGTATTTGCAAGAAGTCAGACTTCTTGAAAAAATTGATAGGCCTGCTTTTAATAAGCAGAATGTGGAAAATTGGAAAGAATGGATGCAAGAAAACAACCAATGGATATCATTCTACGAATGGTATTACCCTTCTGCAAACATTATAGAAGAATCTTTAATGAAGCAATTTAGGAATCAAGCCAAGCAGAAGAAAATCAAGGATTCTCAAAAGTTTGTAGAAGAAAAGATGTTTGAAAATCCTGTTGTGATTCCTCCTCCTCTCAAAGCCCCTGTTTTTGATTCAAAGATTCATAATATGTTAGCCAAGCCAAATATCTCAAGATCTTTGATAGCAGTAAGGCAGCAAGGAGAGGAATTGATAAGAAAGATTTGTTTACAATTCCAAGTAAACATGATAAGATCAGGAACTCCCAATAAGCATAAATGGGAACTTCTTGATGGTTCAATTCATGAAACTGACACAGTTTTTCCTCCCTGGAAAAATTTTATTATCAGAAACCAGGATGGGAAATTGTACAGAGTTCTCCCCTCTCATCCTAATGATCCATCCATAGCAGCAAAGGATTCAATTGCTGCTACAAATTGGACAAATCTGGCATTATCAAGTCTTGAAAAATATCTAAAAACCAAATTTGATTCTGTTGATACTGCATGCTCTGAATTAAAGCTTATGATGGGAAGAGTATTGCAGAAGCAAGACTACAACACTGTTTGTTTAAATGACAGTGTAAAGACTCTGGCAGAAAATGACCAAACTATTGCACAGAGTTTAGATAAACTCTCCCTATCTACAGAAAGGAAAATCCATGAAGCATCTGTCGCTCATGGAAAAGAAATTGTCAAAGTTTCTAATAGTCTTGATTTGGTTAAGAAACAAGTTTTGGAGGTAACCAAAGGAATTGATTCCCTGAAGAAAAAGCCAAACTCATATTCTTATAAAACAACTACTCTTTTCTCTGAACCAAAGAGTACTCTTCCTTATTCTCTTACTTCTTCAGTAGAAAGTCTCATCAAAGCACCAAGTTCCATAAATTTTCCTCCTCCAACATCATCCCATCCATATTCTTTGTTTGCAAACCCCAGCATTTTCAGTCCAGTTGCTACTTCATCAAAACAGAAAGAAACTGAAGAAAGTTCACAAAAATATCGACCAAGTTTTTTATTTGGAGAAATTTCTCAAGATGAATCAGAAGAAGATAAAGAACATACAAGTCTTCACAAAATTGATTCAGTACCATAAGTTTAAGAACTTGAAGCTTGTATTGATAATTTCTCTGTCCAAGATAAGGAACAATTTGGTATTTCTATGCCAGAAGAAAGTATTGAAACACAAATCCATGCCAAATCCTCTAGATCCCGATGGGATACTACTTGGAATCCTGCCCCAGACAGACGAGATCTGATGAAGTCAGAATACCATAAGGATTGGTCTGCAAATTCTACATATTCATGGAATATTGACAATTGTACAGAAGCCGAAGTAATGTCTGTTTTACATTCAATGCTTGTATGTTATAGAACATACCTTTCAGATGACATAGGTCCCATAAATGCAACCCAAAGGATTATAGGAGGATTTGAAGGCACTTTAGATTCATGGTTAAAAGCTGAAACAATTAAGGAACCTAACCTTCTACCTCATTGGGAACAGTCAGTGGTCCTAAATGAAGATGGTTCTACCTACATGGACCCAGTTACTAATCTGCCTGTAAATAATATGATTGGCAAGTTAATTTACAGCATTACAGTGAATTTCATTGGTTTTCCTCAAATTACTAATGATATTACTACTGTAACTTTACTGGCCATGAAGTTGCACAACATGCAACATTTTGATGAATATTTCAATGAGTTTCTCCACAGGTTACATACTCTATCTCCAGAATTGATTTTAGAACCCAAGTGGAAGGAAATTTTTGTTGCTTCTCTACCTCAATGGGTTTCCACAGCAATTGTAAATAAGTTACCAGGAAAAATTGGCGATTATAAATTTGGGATTATCAGACAAGCTGTTAAAGCAATTATTGTTGAATTATGTTCACAAATGAAAATTTCCAGAGCAGCAACAAATCCCAAAAAGCCCCATGGTTATCAGCAATTATGTAAGCAATGGCATCTTGGCAAACCTGAAAATTCTGAGGGGCATAGAAGAAAGAAAAAACATTTCAAACAGAAGAATTCTCAGTTTTCCAAAGACAAAACAAAGAAAAAACATAACAGAATAAAGCCTTCCAAACATACGAGAATGTTCTCTAAAGAGAAAGAGATCATTTGTTATAACTGCAACAAAAAATGCCATACAGCTCCAAACTGTCCAGAAAAGAAGAATGAAAAATCAAAGAAGAAAGTATCATACAGGAACAAAAAGGGAAAAATTAATTTCTTTGATTTACCTAGCAGCTGTGATGAATTGATATCTTCTGACTCTGAAACAGAAGATGAATTAAATTATGTTTATTCTACTGATTCTTCTGATGAAGAATGGTGCAGGGATCCCCACTGTACAGAATGCAAAGACTGTGAATGCAGTGATCCTGACATTTGCAACTGCAACACAGTCAGGATGATGAAGGTAGAGGAAGATGAAATAAGCATAAATCTGTTCATGCAAATGATGGCAGCAACAGATCCCCAAATTAAAGATATGTACAAATCATTGTTGACAGACCATTTTAACAAGCCATCTTCTAGCCCAAAGAAGTCTCCTCACAAAGGATATGTGCCGCCTGCCTCTCTATTTTCAGTCGAAGCCTTGACTCGGCAGTTCAGAAATGAAGATTTTGGAGAAGATTTGCCGCAGACTTTGCCTACAGTGCATCAGGCAATTAAAGAATTAAGGAAGACTATAAAAGAAAACAGGAGACTGTGCATCGAGAATCACCAAGATCTAAATGTGAGATTAATGAAAGTCCAGGGTGCGTCATCTTCACAAAATCCTGATATTTCAGGTAAAATAGAAAATTGGACTTTCCATATGAATCTAGCCATGACACACAGCAAGCAACATGACAGCTCAGAAGAAGAAGAAGAAGAAGAAGAAAAGGACAGAACTGATTTTGGATGCAATATAATAAACAAAGATGTTATGTATTGCATAAGAATGAAAGTTAAGATTGGAAAACAGTATGAGTACTGGAAAGTTCTCATGGATACAGGTTCCAGACTTAACATTGTGAGTGATACTGTAGTAAGCATGAATCATCGAAGGCCAACTGCTTGTCCTAAGATTACTACAGCCAATGGTGAAATCACTACCAGACATGAGGCAGCGATAGATGTATTTCTGGATGACAAAGTTGGTGTTCATCTAGTTTGTCCGGTGGTCACAGGAATGGATTGTGCAATGTATCTCGACACTCCATTCTTCCAGAATTTTGAAAAACATGGAGCCAAGCTTGATGTCAGCAGTCAAAGATATGGATATTTTGTCAGCTTGGAAGGTAAAGAGATATTTTTTCCATTTATTAATTCTAATTCGCCAAATAGATTGAAAAGGATTGAAAGAATGCAGAATCTATTGGCTAAAATGGAAACAAAGAAAGAAATCTTAAAAGCAGAAGAGAATTTAGATAATGGGAAATTTGCTACTCAAATAGCAGATCTCACTGCTAAATTTAAAGAATGCTGTTCAGATGATCCAAATGCCTTTTGGCATATCAAAAAACAGGAAGTGGATCTTCCTCTCAAGAAAGACTTTAGTGGAAAATTGAGAAGATCCAAGGCAATAGCAATGAGTGAAGAACAAATGAAATTATGCAGAGCCGAAATTAAAGATCTACTAAAGAAAGGATTGATCAGAAAAAGCAAAAGTCCAATAGCATGCTTTGCGTTTTATGTCAATAAACATGCTGAGATTGCTATGGGGTAAACCAAGGCTTGTTGTAAATTATAAACCCCTGAATGATATTTTAGATTATGATGCTTATCCATTGCCAAAACCATCTATCATACTTGCACAAATATCCAGATCAA
Organism: Pinus taeda; assembly: GCA_000404065.3. NCBI lineage: Eukaryota > Viridiplantae > Streptophyta > Pinopsida > Pinales > Pinaceae > Pinus > Pinus taeda. Next base: position 143,133 of record APFE031496196.1, read on the forward strand.
AGATTTTTTCCAAGTTTGATTTGAAATCTGGATTCTGGCAAGTAGGCATAAAGGAAGAGGATAAGTGGAAAACTGCTTTCTCAGTACCAGAAGGGCATTATGAGTGGAACATCATGCCATTTGGCCTAATCAATGCTCCTTCTTCTTTCCACAGAATCATGGACGAGACTTTTGAAGGAATGGAGGAATTCCTAAAAAAGTACATTGATGATTTACTGATTCATTCTGATAATATTTCTGACCATATCAAACATCTGAAAATCTTCTTATGCAGGGTCAAAGAGATGGGGATAGTATTATCAGAATCGAAGATGAAATTATTTAGGCCTATGATTGACTTCTTAGGGTATAACATACAGTATGGTTCATATACTGTAATCCGAAGAAGTCTGAATTTTGTTGATAATTTTCCAGATGAAATCAAAGACAAGACTCAGTTGCAACGATTCTTAGGGAGTCTCAATTACATTTCAAAATTTATCAAACATTGTGCTCAGGAGAGACAAATATTGAACAAAAGACTCCAGAAAATCCCAATCCCATGGAATGAAAAATGCACAGAAGCTGTAAAATCAATTAAGGATAAGGTAAAAGGCATTCAACCACTTTCCCCAATCAGAGAGGACTGGGAAAAAATTATCATGACAGACGCAAGCTATGAAGGATGGGGAGCAACCCTATGTCAGAAGATTCCAGATAAGAAGAATGGATTAGAAGTCTGTCAATATGCCTCTGGCCTCTGGGCTAAAAATCAATTGAATTGGTCAAGCCTGAAGAAAGAACTCAAGGCAGTTTGTTTGGGAATTTCTAAATTCCGAGATTTTATAATTTATACCAGATTCACAATAAGAACAGACTGTCAGCCTCTGCAATCTGTAATTCACAAATGTGATTTTGAAGATGTTGCAATGGTAAGATGGATAATGCAGCTCAGTCAATATAATTTTGACATTGAATTCATAAAGGGTGACAAAAACAGTTTTGCAGATATGTTGAGCAGAGAATTTCTGTCTGAACACTCAATTTTAAGTCTACAGTGTAACTATATTGGAAGCGGAGAAAGCATTGTTGAACTTGAAACACCAGATGGTTGGATAAGCCATATGCTTGAAACTCCATTACTTTTCCATGAGAGAGATTGGTACCCAATTAAGGAAATCAGGCATCGTGAGGGGATCCCATATTTATGGACAGAAACTATGCAAGATGAAATGAATCAAGAATCAGTGGAAGCCTTAGAATATCTGGAACATATTGACAGCATACACTATATTCTTGAAAGAGATGATGATGATGATGATAGAATGACAAGTTGTCATATCACACTCAGGTATGACTGTTGAAGCTTTAGAGCAAGATGATCCTACACCTGACTGGTTCATTGAATGGTGGAAGATTTACAGTCTCTCAGGCCTGACCATAAAGCCATATACTCTACAAATACTCAAAATACCAGGATTCAGTGAACCAAGAGCCTATATGAGTGGAATAGTATACAAGAGTGTAGAGCATATTGCTGACACAAGTGACTTAGCCTTTTCACAAGCAATCCGGCGATGTGGACATATCAGATGGTTTGTCACAAATGAATATAAAGCAAGGATGCTATCTTCTAGCACTAATTATGAAGATTTTCATAGTCAGGTTGACACCGCATTAAATCCGTATCAGCCCATCAATTTTATGGAGCCACCTAATAGGAATAGTTCTCAAATATGGGAATCGGAGAAAGAAATAAGGGTGCAGTACTTCAATAATTACCTGATTGAAAATCTCAGGTACCAGCACTACACGCATCCTCAGATAGAATATTACACCATGAACTAAGTGTTGTCTTTCCGGCCGACTTTGGTGCCGGACGAGCTTTCGTGGATTCCCTCGCCCTGGAATCTCCACTTTGTACATTTTGAGATTTGGAAATCTCATCCTTTATGTCATTTCAGTCTTTCGAGGGTTCACTTATGAATCTCCTCTGTGTAAATAGTGTGTTAGTACTAAGATTCGGTCCCCACATGCCTCTGGCTCTCTGATAAAGAGTAGGGATGAGATAACATAGGACGATATTGTCCTATGCCCGAATCCAGCTTTCGGCGATCTATCCAGATCTGTCTGAGTACTTTTTAAATGAGTCATCAGTTTGTACAAAGGCACTAATAAATTTTTGTTCCCTTCCAGCTTATAAATAAGACCTAGCTGTGAAGTAAGATTCATTTGGTCGAGTCCAGTCTTGAGTCTAAGTTGAGAAGTTCTCCTGCTCTGCATCTGCGGACGATTAGTCTGATCTGCTTGCAACACGAGAAATTTTCAAAGTCTTTAGGAGATTCGAGAAGCCTGCGCATCAGTGCTTGACGCTGGGGTGAACCTAAAGTGGCCGGATCTTTAGATAGTCTGTTGTTCTGTAATTATCTTTGAGACTTAGTCTGTTTGTTGGCCAGGTAGCCTGTAGATCTGTTATGCTTCGGAAAACTTATATCTACTAAACGCCACAACAATCAATCTGAGGAAGAATATCTTCTGTAAATTTGTGTTCTACACTCTGAACAGTTTCGTAATAAAATATCAATATTCATCCTCTCTATTCTGTGATATCTATCTTTATTTTCCGCATATTGATATCTGTGAAAGGTCCTGTAGCCTGAGCGAAGATCAAGCTTAGTGAAGAATTGAACCCCATTTATTTCATCCAGCAAATCATCAACAACTGGGATGGGAAATTTATCTTTTACTGTCAACTTATTGAGGGCCCTAAAGTCTGGACACATACGCCATTCCCCATCTTTCTTGAGCAGCATGACCACCAGTGATGAATAAGGACTAATGCTGGGATGAATGACACCTGCTTCCAAAAGTTCCTTGATCATTTTTTCTATTTCATTCTTTTGGGCAAATGGATATCTATATGGGTGCACATTTGGTGGTTGGGCCCCTGGGACCAATGTGATGCTATGATCATGTTCCCCTCTCGAGGGTGGAAGCTCATGAGGCTTGTCAAAGACTAGAAGATTGTTATTTAAGATCTGCTGCATCTCAGGATGAATCAGAAGATAATTGGGTTCGAAGGGCTCGATGGCATTAAATTGAGCTATAACTCCATGATGGACCTTTTTTTAACAATTTTTCCATCCAATGTGAGCTGATGATAGAGGGATTTTTCGCCTGGAGTCCGCGGAGGGTATGTGTGTGGTTGTTCCGCTTAAAACTCATATATAACTCCTGGAAATCCATTGTGATTGGGCCAAGTGTGCAAAGCCATTCAGCACCTAGGACAATGTCGTACCCTCCCACGTGTATGGAAAACATGTGGGTCTTTAATTGATAATCCCCCATTTGAAGTTTAACATTTTCACAACGGCCTTCACATTTCATTGTTCCCCCATCAGCAATTTGGACTTGGAAGTTAGAAAATGCTTGTACAAAACAATGCACTACTTCTGCGACTCTTTGATGGATAAAATTATGTGTACTTCCACTATCAATCAAGACTACTACTGGGCAATGCTTAATAAAACCTCTGATTTTGAGAGTTTGAGGCGAAGAAATCCCCGCCAAAGCATGCAACGAAATAACTGGTTCTTCAGGTACATTGTCCTTCTGGTTGTCCTCTTCTTCCTCCTTTGGTTCCTCAAGTGGTGGGGTTTCCTCTAATGAGCTATGATCAGTAGCATCAATTTGAAAAAATTTGGGATCCTTGCATTTATGCCCGGGGGAGTATTTTTCATCACAGTAGTAACATAATCCCTGCTTTCTTCTTTCTGCCATTTCTGTAGGTGACACCTTTTGAACCTTAAGTGTTTGGGTAGTGCTGTGAACCTGTGGGGGGAAACCCTTACAGTGAAATTTGGGTGATTGGGCTGGGCCTCTAATGCACGTTCTACTTCACAAGCTATCCTGCAAGCCTCCAGCCATGAGGGAGGGTGGTGCAATGGGATGTGAGCTTGTATGGCCTCTTTAAGACCACTGATAAAACATTCAGTGTAGAACTCATCTTGTAGACATAAAGTGCGGAAAGCTAAGGCTTCAAAGGCTGTAATATATTCATCCATTGTTCTAGTCCATCAGAGCTTAGTGAGACGACCCAAAAAAGAAAAGTCATGGTTAAAGCGATCCATAAGAGCTTTTTTGAATGTGTCCCAAGTCAAGGGCCTTCCATAGCAACGTTGATGCCATTGCCACCATTGCCATCTTTCATTGTCCAAGAACATGCTCCCCACACTAAGCTGAGTGGCATTATCCAGGATGTAATTTAGATTGAAATATTGCTCGATTTGTGCTATCCATGCTGCCAGGTGAGAGCCATCAAATTTATGCATGTCCAGCTTGGGTGGTCGTAGACGGGATTGTTGGTGGGTGCCCCAAAGGTGAAGAGAGTGGCTAGACTTACCCTCACTGTGTTCATTGCTAATATATGCCTCCTCACGGGCTTCTGCCTTGCTCATAGAGAGTGTTGTAGTTATTTTCGTCGGCTGGTCTTGGATGTCTTTCAAGGATGCTTCAAGGGTGTCCATCCTTTCATTCGCCATAGCTTGATTTCTAGTTTGTACCATGCACCGAGCCAATTTACTTGAAATTTGGGACCGCCCAAATTTTTTTGGCACTAACAATTGAATGGTACCACCAACTCGTCGTCCTGATTCTTATGGACTAAGTCACCAATAAGCGCCCTGGGGGGTCTCAGACTTTTTTTTTTAAATCCTAATGGAGTTTTACTCCTTGCTTAGGAATACTGCAGTAGCCGAACCCCCAAAATGTCAACGCTGCCAAAATTCCCGCGAAAATCACACCTAGGTATAGGAACCCACACAACTACTCATATCTGAATGGCGGATTTGATGGATTTGAGAGATCTAAATGGCTGATCGAATAGATCTGAACAACAGAGTAGATTGCTGCTGCGGATCTGATGGATCTAATAGATCTGAATGGCTGTTTTGATAAATCTGAACTGCGGGACTGATTGCTGTTGTTGCTGCAAAACCCCACTTGCAAGATCTGACCTGGTAGAGATTATGCGTGATCCAGAGATAGAGAAGGAACTATGGTCTCGAGGAGTGTCAGGTGCTACAGATCAAAATATACTTAAGGGTCTAACAGTAGTACTCGGCCCAATTTTTCAAGGCACTAACCAAGGAGGATCAAATGTACCCTTAGCCGTACAACTCGACTACCCTATCGTATGGGTGAGCAATCTCTCCGAGTACTGTTCTCGATGTACTGTAGTAGCAAGTCGGTTGACGGTTTATATATGGCGAGGTTTCAAGGGAGCGAGGGGGCTTTCGATATACCCAGAGGGTACTTGGAAGATAGTCCGTGTGCGGTTTTATCTAATGCGCTACTACTCGAAGGGGTACCCACAAGGGTTACAAGGGAGTCCAACAAGCATGACCACCTCTTGTATTTCCTGTGTGCATGCCTCCCCAAATCTGCAGGTTTATGCGCTCAATGATAGATCCCATGGTTTAAAGACACCGAAACACGTCCCTTAGCCATTTTTTTTTTTTTTGCTAAAAAATGGAGGTCCCACCAGCCTTGGAAAGTGCTCTGATACCACTTGTTATGCTCTTAACCTGCAAGATGATACCAGAATACCAAATATGCAAAGAAATATACCAAGAACATAGAACAGTAAAAAATAACAACAAGTATTTTATTATTTAGAAGGCAATGTTCACTTGCCTCTTCGAGGGGGCAACCTCCAATAGAGTAGATCTTGATTACAAAATAAGACACGATGCTCCTCGCAGGGAGTCTCTATCCTTTATATAGAATTCATACATGCAATACCATGGGGCAATACCATGGTTCTTATTAATACCATCTATCTAATACCATGGCCCATTTGCAACTAACTGTGGTCCCATCATTAAATGTGGGTTAACCACTTACAATTATTAATATGGGCTTTATTGACTCTTTACTTAACTATAACTATGACTCGATCCTATTACATAAATAAGGGGGTTAGGGTGGGGCCCTAACAAATTATGTAGAGAGAACATTAATCAACAACAATGTAGCAGAACAATAAGAAACAATAGAAGAAAAGCATACACAATAGAGACATTGGGATTTAGGTCAAAGACTAGGGTAAAACCCCACAAGGGGGAAAAGCTAACTAAATTCTTCTTCTTAGATATTCATCAAATGTTCAACTAAGATACAAAGTTCAATAAGAATGAGACATATGTCTTTCATCATCAATCACATTAGGCCTCCTAGGGCCAACCCTGGATCTTTCACAAGGCCTCTAATCATTGTCATAATTTTAACAACCCTGGGTTAAAAATTCATGTAATAAAGTTAATAAATGCAAAATAAGACCAAGGTCATGGGACAAGTACTCCAAGCTGAATGTTGGGAAAAACAGACTAGTGGGTATCACTTTTGCTTTATTATGGCTAAGGAAATTGGAAAAGGAAAAGAGGCATTAATTAGTATTTTATTTATGAAAATAAAGGAAAATAGGAGAAAAAGAGGGTGAAAGGCCACGAGTTTGCATGAGGAGGAAAATGAAGAAAAAACAAAGGAAAATGAAGAAAATAGAGGCCTCAGTGATAAAAAGGATTATGAGGATCAATTCACAACTTTTTGTCAATTTGACTTTGGAATTAATTTTAGAGAGATGAGAGCACCAAGAGGATAAAGCAAGTAAGAAATCAAGGAAGAAAAATGAAGGATAAGGGAAGAAAAGAACAAGCAAGGAAGGTTGGATCAAGTAGCTTCAACAAGAAGACTTGCATGTAACAGGTTGCATGTGTGGTTTCCTAGCTAGTTGTGAATGCATTATACATGCATTTGTATATTTGGTTCTTTTTCTGTCATTGGCATGGGTTTTGTCAGTTGTGACAATGGTTTCAGCCTTGCCTTTCAATTTATAAATAGCCATAGTGTGATGGGATTGTTTTTTGGTTGAGATTTGGATTGCCAAAAGGTTTTGGAACTAGGTAAGGTGGTCTCAGGAAAATTCCCAAGTGTTGGGAGTGGAGGTGGTTTAATATTTGGGAATCACTCAATAGGTGGTTGGAGATAGACTAATTCCTCAAGGTAATGGTGAAGAAATTCTAAGGCATCCCAACTTGTTTTGGTCTTAGTTATCTCTTGACCGGTTTTGGCGGGATCACAATAGCCTGAGGGTGGAGGTGGTTTAATCTCTGGGAAGCCCTGGTTTTTTATGTCTTGAGTTCCCACATTAATTCTTGGAATATGGCATGGGGATGATTGGTTGAAAGAAATATTTGGTTTAGATTAATCTATGGTAGGGTGGTACGTGGAAGTTCTTGACTTGGTTGGATTTTTCATCAATTAATAAGAGCTATTCTCTTATTATATTCTATGAGTATTTGTACATGTTATTATGGTGCTTTGTGTCTGTTATGTCATGGTTAATAATCTGGTTATGTGCCAGCTTTAAGCATGGATTTTCAATGTACTCTGGTTTGTCTTGTTCAGGATTTGATAAGTATTTGATGTTTATTGAATGCATGGGCTAACAAGTGTTATTACAACTATTATGAGAGGGCATTAGACATTCTTGGTGATTCTAAGATAAGTTTCAAACTCCTATGTTCAAATATGGATTCATGACTTGTAGATTATATGTTCATCATATGTTTGAAGAAATGGCTGTCATGGTTAGGCCTGGTTAGGTCAAGTCTTTGATCAATTTTTGTATGATTGGCATTGTATTCAAGTCTTATATCATTTTGGAAAGTTTCAAGAAGTTCTAGGCAGTAGTCTAGAGGACAGCCTGGAATTGTGACTCAGAGCTTGAGACCACAGGCACTGAACTGAGTAGTTTAGGTCACAACCACACTCAGGTAGGCTTGTGCATGCAGTTGGGGGGTCACAACCAAACTCTTGCAGGATTTTCATGCAATTGGGGTGTTAAGTCACTGAAAAGGCAATCTAGCTCAAGGCTGGGTCACCTTGGGTGGTTATTTGGCCCTTAATTCTCCTGTAAGCCTTGTAGGATTTCAGTTTGAGGTCATTAAGTTCCAGTTGTTAGAACCACTTCCATAAATAAATATTGGAGGTTAGGTCATGTCATAGTAACTCTTCAAAGCATATTTGCCTTGGTAGACTAGTGAAATTGGGTAAATGTGGGAGGGGTGGTTACAGATTGGTATTAGAGCTCCTAGGTTCAACGCTTGGACTAGATGGGTGGAATGTGTTTGTCATATATGCATGTCAATGTGTATGTGGTTCTTACGCATGCATTGTCATGGTTATGGTTGTCGTGCATGAGGTCATTGTATGCAGTTGGCGTTATCATGCATGATGTCGATATATTGATATGATTATGTATATACATGTATCATGCTAATCTGGATTGTTTTTTTAGATGAGATAGCCTCCCCTAAACTTCAATGAGGTATGCTGAATGTTTATATTTGGTTTATCTGACATGGTATTTTTACAGGAAGAAGAGGATTAGGGATGACTATAAAAATGGTGGACTACAGTTCATGAGGAACTCATAGATCAGATGAGTAGCACAAAGATTGCACTCTCCTGACATAGTAGAAACCTTGAGAAATTTAAAGGCAGAGATCAAAAGTTGCATGGCAGATAATGACAGGATCATTCAGTCATAGGAAATAATTTCCAAGGCACAGGAAAAACAAGTAGAGGTCAATTTAGTTTTCCTTCAGAGTTGTTCAAGCTTGCAGAGAAAGGGACAACCATGGATCAGTTATGAACAGGAGGATAGGACTAATGGGGCATATGGTAATAAGGGCAGTGGTCTCAACCTAGAGAGAAGAAAAATAAGGGCAGTGGCAGGGAACCATTGCAATGCTGGATATGTGGCTAGGATCACCAAAAGAAGGATTATATGTTGTATCAGGGTGGTTGTTGGGTAGCGGAGGTCCCGCGTAACAGTTTTAGGGTTTAAAGCCTATAAGTTAGGATAATAATATTGTAAATCTCCAAAATATGCAGAGCACAAAATGTAATAGGTCGAGTCAAAGGGTTGTCAGCCCAACAAATAGTATAGAATAATAGGAAGTAAGTCGGCCTGCCCATGGTCTGCGAACCATGGGAATGTATAAATAGAGCGAGGCTCTAAGGGTAGAAGGTAGTTTTGGTTTTGATGGATCTTGGCGCTATGGGTTTGTGAAGACAATATTTTCTGCGTCTGTAAGTTTGAGTCAAGGGTGTTGAGGAGTAGATAGAGGCTCTATAGCTGTGTGTGGAGAGACGTGGTAGAGTCTGTAGGTGTGTGCGCGGACCCCTGCAGCTGAGTGCGTAGGGTAGATCTGGTTGTATTGGTGAATGAGTTGAATAAAGATAAGTTGGTTCTAAAATACTGTTTTGATTATGAAATATTGTGGACCTAGTTAATTTCAAGTTTATATATCTATTTATGGTTTGAGTTTATGCAAATCTAAAACAATTCTAGGTGCATGCACTGGGTATTTTTATTTTTTACTTAAAGACGGTAAGAAGTAGATCTTATCTGTAACAAACTTAGTAATAATAAATATTAAGGTTTTGCCTTGTTCTAGATCTGCGCGGATGCAGAGTAGCGCGAAGCTACAAAACGATTCGCAAACCTTCTAGGCCACATCAAGACATCCAAAGGGTGCGGAAAACTGGTTCAAGCACCCTCCCCTACTACCTCGGGTGAGACCTCAGTCCACGCTTCGCGGGCTATTGCCAAAAGGGTCAAGGCCCAATAAGCCAACAGATGGTTCCATTGCTAGGACTGGGATCCGCCTAAGGGATGTTTGATGTCGGGACATTGGAATCCTACGGAGAAAGAGTCTGAGGATTGATTGAATTAGGAGCGGTACGAGTTCATAGAAGGTCCTAGCGCACCGACGCGCAAACCTGAAGTTAAACATGACGAGTGCGATTCAATTGCCGGTATTCAAAGGAGCAAGAAGCGAAGATCCAGAACAATTTTGGTTCATGGAGACGGCAATATGGGAACCACACAGAGTTACGGACAGCAACATAGAAAAGGATACCCTAGTTAGCGTGCTGCAAGACCGTGCACTAACGTGGTATATAAAGTACTTTAGCGATCACCCGAACGCAGGAACAACAAAGATCTGGGTTGAATTGAAAAAATAATTTAGCTAGCCAAAATCAGAAATGTAGTTGATCATAGGGTTCAAAGAGATCGTGATGATGTCTAGTGAAAATCCATGGGATCTAGATCAGAGATTGAAAAGTACAATCTGCGAGGCAAACATGACGTTGTTAGGTGCATAGCACTACGCGTGGTTTGTGGCGTCATTGACACCACATCTGAGGATGGCGCTGCCATAGAAAAATATCTCGACCTAGGCTGAAGCATTAGAGACAACGATGAGGTTGCATGAAACTCCAATACAGGATCCGGGGTTGGGAGTTCAGCAAATCCACACACAAATACAAACCCTATGTTTAGAGATGCAGAGTTTAAAAAAGGAAAAGACACCCTGGCCAAAGGTTCGAGAGGAAGTGTGGTGTATAAATTGTAGAAGCCAGAGTCACGACAAGGATCAATGTCTGGTCTTTGCAAACTATGTGGCAGCAAGGGGACCAACGATATTGCGACCAGAGGCACAAGCAGGGCCAAGCGTGTCACCCTTGCTCTGGTGTGCAATATTTCAGGTGGGAGGAAAGCACAACATGGACAACTGTCATCTAGTACCAAAATTTAACCAGACCCCCTAGCAACTATTTTGCAATTTTTGCAAATTGGTGGGCCACGAGGAGTGAGACTGCCGTAGTTATCAATTGTTAATGGACTGATCACCTACCTGCAGAATGTAGACTGAAGCATAAGTTCAGGATCCAGCCACAACGATAGCACGCAGTGGGTTCCAGGGATGTGGACGAGGACTGGGAGGAATGGGGCTAGGAAGGGGTCGCGGGCAGCTAATCTATTACAACTGCGGAGGAACAGGACACTATGCGCAAGGCTGTACCAACCCAACCAGAATATTGTACCTTTACTGCGAGTAGTTCGATCATGAAATGATAGATTTCCCCACATTGATAACATAGATACGGGAGAAGAGGGCAGCGCAACCTACGACAACGCAGAATGTCCAAATGATGAGGGCCAAATCGCTCGATAAAGACTCCAACATAAACATGGTGCTTGGAAGTGGCATAGCTATAGGGGAGGATAAGAGAAAAGTAACCAAGGATGATGTCGGGGTTCACAAGGAGACAGATCTGGAAGCTAGGAAGAGCTTCATGGAAGTCTCTACCCCAGGTAGTAAAGATCAACCCGTGCCAGAAAGGGATCCCTCAATGCTAACTACCTTTTTAGAGACATGCATGAAATTTCTTCACGACAATAGGGTGGTTAAAGGATTACAAGAACTGATAACTAGGTGCACAGGGTCGGGGGAACCCCGCGTGGTCTGAAAATTGGGAAAACAAGTGTCGCAGACTGGGAGGGAAATGTGATTAACAATGTAGATTGGCAACTATGAGATGGATTAGATCATTCTGGACTTGGGCTCAAATGCAAATGTACTACCTAAACGGACTTGGGAACACATGGGCAAGCCCACATTACAATGGTCTCTTATTCAATTGCGGATGGAGAATCAACAGAAGATCCTACCCATGGGAAGACTGTAAGGAATTACAGTAGATATAGAAGGCGCGCGCACCCGAACGAACTTTGAGGTAATAAAAATCGTGGATGAAAGTATCCCTTACCCTGCATTGTTAGGGATAGACTGAGCCACCGATATGAATGGGGTTATTAATTTTGAAGAAGTGAGAATGATATTTGAGAAGAAGTCACTCCACGTAGTCATTCTACTAAACCTGGCAGAAGGACCGCATTACACTGAACCTGTGCGTGACGAAGGAATTGATGATGACTTAGATTGTATCTACAAAATTACCGCACGAAATCAAGATTGGGTCAATTCGACTACGAAAGGAAGAATATCATGGGACATGTAGAGTCCTAGACTGAAGATTCAAATGAGGAAGATGAGCGGTGGCATAATCGGTTGAACGGGTAACCACGTTAAACTGAAATATGATGACTAAGTCGCTGTATTGCATCAAAGCTCAGGATCACGCACTGCCGAGGTAGATGGGCTCACAGTAGTAGATGAATTATTGACCAAATTTGAAAGCGTGGTACCAGAGCACCAATGGTTTGATGCGTTGCGATGGGAATTGTGTGCGATGCCTGCACGTTGGTGGGGCACTCATGAAGGAACTTTCAACAATTGGCACGGTTGCAGGCGCATGATGCAGATAATATTTGGGAACCGAGAACTACGAATAACTGAGAAATACGATGGACTTGAGGACCCATGCATGCGCCTTACCAGATGGGTCCAAGCCTATGGAGAAGAGCCTCAACCAGAGTGGGTACACTTATTTTATCATACCTTGGATGTCATTCCAAGGAACTGATATATTAAAATAGAGCTTCGACATGGTACAAGCGAATGGGATATCTTGTGTGAAGGGTTTTTGTTAACATTCCTATTTGAAGATCAATGGATGGATACTGTGGACTACACATTGTAGCTGGTAAAGGCCGCTATCTTCAAAATACCACTGGAACCAGAAGAAATCGTGCAGCCAGATGGTCGAGACAGTTGACCCAGGCCCTAGAATGTTACAATGTGTAGGTAGAACATGATGAGGATGACCCTAGAAACATCAATATTTTGGAAACAGAGGGGAGTCGCAAGGTTCATGGACTAGCAATCAAGGATCTAGACATCACCGTGCCATTGAAAATGAAACAAGTAAACATCGGAACGAAGGAATAACTGAAGTATGCAATGTTTGGGGACTATTGGGATGATGCCACGGTGGAAAAGGTCGTCGAATTACTTTGAGAGTATCAAGACTTATTTCTGACTAAAATCATGGAGTTAAAAGGGATCATCGATGACCTGGGAGTGATGAATATAACCTTGAAGCCAGATGGAAAGCCAGTTAAGTAGCGGCCTTACCGGTTGAATCCAAAATACAAAGCGAAGGTCTGTGAAGAGTTGGACAAGATGCTCGCCACTGAAATAATTGAACCAGTGGAGGAGTCCGATTGGATAAGTCCTATGGTGGTGCAAGAGAAAAAACAGAAGGGGAAATTCACATTTGCGTGGATCTCCGAAAGCTCAATGATGCATGTGTTAACGATCCATTTCTAATGCCATTTATAGATGAGGTACTAGAAAATGTGGGAGGATAGGAAGCCTACTCTTTTACGGACGGCTTCTCAGGGTACCACCAGATCAAGATTGTGCTGGAGGATGGGAGTAAAACAATGTTCACTACCGAATGGGGCTGCTTTCAGTATATGGTGATGCCCTTTGAACTAAAGAATGTGCCAACCATATTCTCATGCATTGTGGTAGCGACATTCACGGAGTTTATACACAAGTTCTTAGAGGTATATCTTGATGATTGGACCATGTTCGGGCTAGTTAAGAAACATATCAGGAGCTTATGGTTAATGCTAGATACCTGTCGATGGCACTGGATTGCGCTTAACCTAAAGAAGTGTACTTCCTTCATCCCCTTCGGAAACTTGCTTGTCCATGTGGTTTGTAAGCAAGGTCTGATGGTGGATCTGGCAAAGATTGCTGTCATACTCAACCTGCAAGCACCGCGAAGTGTCAAACAACTACGCGCCACACTGGGACACACTAGTTACTATCAGAAGTTCATAAAAAGCTACGCACAGATCACGACACCAATGGAACAATTACTAAAGAAGGATGCTACTCATTGCTAGAATGAAGAATGTAACAAAAGTTTGGAAACACTTAAGGAAAAGATGGCATCAGCCCCTATATTGGTCTTTACAAAATGGGACATCGAATTTCACGTGCATGTTGACGCGTCGTGTATCACGTTGGGAGCGGTACTCACACAGGAAGGAGAAAAAGGAATCGATCACCCGATCGCGTTCGCAAGTCGATGGTTGTCAAAATCTGAGAAGAACTACTCCACTACTGAGCAAGAAGGACTGGCGATGGTATACATTCTTTAGAAATACTGCCACTATTTGGTCGGAGAACACTTTAAGATGTATACTAACCACTCTGCACTAAAATACCTAATGAACAAGCCTGTGTTGGGGGGGCGCATTTGTAGGTCGTTGCTATTATTTCAAGAATATGACTTCCAAGTCATCATAAAGCTGAGATGTCTAAACACAGGCCTAGATCACTTGTCCCAGATTGAGAATGGTGAAGAGTCCACAAACTTAGAGGAAGGACTACCGGATGCACAACTGTATGTGGTACGCGTCGCGGATGGCCATTTTGAGGATATAATCCACTTCTTAACCACAAGAACCATGCCGCAGTGATATTCCATTAAGCAAAAGAAAGAATTGGTGATACACAGTATATTTTACTGTTATTGCAGGGTACCTCAACAAAATGGGCAATGACGAAATATTACGTAGATATGTACTTGAATTTGAGTGAGGATAGATTCTGGCCGAAGCACATGGGGGGGTTTCTGGAGGACATTATGCGGGCCATGCCATAACGCAGAAGATTCTTCGTGCCAGACAATGGTGGCCAACTCTGCATCAAGATTTGAAAGCGCACTGTCGGGCCTGTGATGTATGTCAATGGACTGCGAACCATCGCGAAGGGATGAAATGCCACTCAAACCACACAAAACACTGCAACCATTTGAGAAATGCGCGATCGATTTGGTGGGGCCAATCACACCTCTAGGAAAGATGGGGGCACAGTATATCATCACCACAACAGAATACTTGACTCGATGGGCAGAAGCAGAGCCGGTTAAAGACTGCATGACCGCTACAGCCACAAAATTCTTGTTCGAGAATGTGTTAACGTGATTTGGATGTCCAAAAATTCTAATGAGCGACTGCGGAACGCATTTCTTGAATGAGACTATCAGTGTGCTCACTGAGGAGTTTCAGATATACCATCAAGAAAGTACACCATCCACAAGAAAATGGGACCGTTGAAGCCTTTAACAAAATTTTGGAGACATTGTTGACCAAGGTATGTAATGCACAACGCAACGATTAAGATTTGCACATATCTGTTATGCTATGGGCATACCGAACAACATGCAAGAATTTGATGGGCCAAACACCTTTCCGGTTAGTTTATGGCAAGGAAGCTATTATGCTAGTGGAGTATATTGTACCTAGTTTATGAATAGTAGCGGTAATAGGCATGACAGACCGTGCGACTTTGGAAGAGAGGATCATGCAATCGGAGGAACTGGAGGAGGTGCAATTTCTGGTAGGATTTCATCAGCAAGTATAGAAGCAGCAAGAGAAAGCTTGGCATGATCGCCATATCAAGATGTGCACGTTCAAAGAGAATGATCTAGTATTACTATATGACAACAAGTTCGAAAAATTCCCTGACAAGCTCCGCATGCACTGGTTGGGACCTTATGTTGTCAAAGAAGTTACAGATGGAGGCGTAGTCTAGCTTGCTAAGCTCAATGGAGACCCCTTCCTGGGAAGATTAAATGGCAGTCGCCTGAAGCTTTACACAGGTAGGCCAACCGCCTGACTAATCGCCCGAAGGACAGTGTCACTACTCTAGCTAGTTGAAAGAGAGTGCGGGACGTTAAAGCAGTCTAGGGAGCAACTGCGCGACAACTGGGGTGCGTGTATATTTGATCTATCCCAAGGGTCGCGGTTGCACGAAAAGGGCCACACTACTACGCTGAAAAGCAGAGAGGTGACCGTTGATGTCACTATTCATAACAAGATGTCTGAGTTATGGCAAAAAAGAGTAGGCGGCGGGCAATTAAGAGACAGGGTACGATACAGATCAGGAGAAATCTTCCGCAAGCTTAGCATGAGGGTAGCAAAAAAGATGGGAGCCAACAAATTTGAATTTCGAGACACTTATAAATCACAAGGGGGCATCCACCGAACGAGCTACGCTTCTGAGAATAGTCAGCTATTGTGCCTTCCCGCCGCTATGGAACTATTCATTATCTACGCTCAAGGAGTAAGGCCGAGGGTTGTGATATGGCCATTGGAGGTACCAGGCTTTCTAAAGAGGACGGTGTTGACAGCTACGGGCACCATGTAGAGTTCAGCATGGACAGTAGGAGATGTGCTGGAAATTTATAGACACGAAGCAAAACTGGTTCAGATGCTACTGCCTCATCCATGGGCTAGACGGTGAACCATGAAAGATAAGGAAAAGACTGTAAATACGGAGAAAAATGGTGGAATTGCAGTTAATAGGTCATCTCTGGTGCACCTTGAAGATTGGGATCTTGTGGACATTAGCAATGATCTTGCAAAATTGCAACACAAGCTGCAGCAGAAAGTGATAGAAGATACGAAATTGGAAAATGGCTGCGTTGGTACGAGGAGTTCCTGTATGCGGCACCCCAGCTAGAGCTAAAATCCTATGAGGGGGTGTTCTGTGTTAACCAAGCAGAGCAGAACGAGTAGTATTGGTTGCGTGAATTGGTAGCGACAATGGAGCAAGAGATGGAAGAAGCGTTGTAGGAGACAAAGAGGGAACAGTACGTCACTCACAGGAAGGTGAATCGCAAATCGCCGCACCGACAAGTGACTTGGCATGAGTCATGATGATTGTGTTGGGGGCTTGTTGGGTAGATGAGGTCTTGCATAACAGTTTTGGGGTTTAAAGCCTATAAGTTAGGATAATAATATTGTAAATCTCCAAAATATGCAGAGCATGAAATGTAATAGGTTGAGTCAAGGGGTTGTCTGCCCAAGAAATAGTATAGAATAATAGGAAGTAAGTCGGCCTGCCCATGGTCCACAGACCATGGGAATGTATAAATAGAGCGAGGCTCTAAGGGTAGAAGGTAGTTCTGGTTTGATGGATCTTGGTGCTATGGGTTTGTGAAGACAGTATTTTCTGTGTCTGTAAGTTCAAGTCAAGGGTGTTGGGCAGTAGATAGAGGCTTTGTAGCTATGTGCACAGAGACCTAGTAGAGTCCCCAGCTATGTGCGCGGACCCCTGCAGCTGAGTGCACAAGTTAGATTTGGTTGTATTGGCGCTTGAGTTGAATAAAGATAAGTTGGTTCTAAAATACTGTGTTGATTTTGAAATATTGTGGACCTGGTTAATTTCAAGTTTATATATCTGTTTATGGTTTGAGTTTATGCAAATCTAAAACAATTCTAGGTGTGCACATTGGGTATTTTTATTGTTCACTTAAAGACGGTAAGAAGTAGATCTGATCTGTAACAAACTCAGTAATAATAAATATTAAGGATTTTCCTTGTTTCGGATCTGTGCGAAGGCAGAGTAGCGCGAAGCCTCAGAACAGTTCGCAAACCTTCCCGGCCACATCAAGACATCCCAAGGGTGTGGAAGCCTGGTTCCAGTACCCTCCCCTGCTACCTTGGGTGAGACCTTAGTTCGCACTTCATGGGCTGTTTCTGAAAGGGCCGGTAGTTGTGGGATTTGTTTGGCTAATAACTTTTCCAAACCTGGGTCAGGGCCCAATAAGCCAACAGTGGTAGACCTAAGATCAATAGTGGTCAAGAGGCACAAACAATTTGGTATGTTGGACAAATGATTCCTTAGAAATATGCAACATTTGATAACAAGCAGGCGAATCACCAAGAATCCATCATTGAGCTGGAAGGTAAGCTCTGTGATTGAGTTGTTTCTATTTTGATTAACCCTAGATCTAATTATAGTTATGTTATTCCTAACATGGTGGATAAGTGTGATTTTAAAAAAGAAGTGCATGCAAAGTCTTGGTTGGTGCAGTTGGTTACATTGGGTACTAAGAAAATAGTTCATCATTGGGTAAGAGCTTGTGCATTTGAGCTGAATGGTATACCTACATAGGCACATTTCAATGTGCTTCCATTGGGATCATACATTATGCTTCTAGGTATGGATTAGTTGTACCTTCAGAAAACTAAAGTGGATTGTTATGAGAAGGCTATCAAGTCTTTGGATGATGAGGGACAAAAGAGGATCTTGCAGGGTAAGAAGAAGCCTACATCAATAAGGATGGTTACAACTATGTAGAAAAAGCACAATTGCGGGAAAGGATTTGTATTGTTTGTAGGGCATGTAGATAGTGATAAAGGTAAGGATGTTGAAGATGCAGAAGTATTGAATAGGTATTCTATTTTACAACAGTTTTAGGATGTATTTCCAACAGATATTTTAGAGTTTTCACCTCATAGGGAAGTGGAATTCTTTATTGAGTTGGTACCAAGAACAAAACCATCATCAAAGACACCTTATAGGATGAGCACTCCAAATTTAGTGGAATTGAAGTTACAGTTGAAGGAAATGCTTGACAAGGGATACATTAGGCCAATTGTGTCGCCTTGGGGCACACCAGTATTGTTTGTGAAGAAGAAGGGTGGTGCTTCTAGGTTTTGTATTGATTACAGGTAGCTAAACACGGTGACAATCAAGAACAAGTGTTCGTTGCCAAGGATCGGTGATTTATTTGATCAGTTGAATGGAGCATCAATGCTCTTGATGATTGATTTGAGATTAGGATATCATTAGGTACACATCAAAGAAGAGGACATCTATAAGACTGCTTTCTGGACCAGGTATGGGCATTATGAGTTTGTTGTGGTTCCTTTTGGTTTGACTAATGCTCCAATTATTTTCATGTGTTTGATGAATAATGTGTTTCATCCTTATCTGGATAAGTTTGTGATAATATTCATTGATGACATATTGATATATTATGAGAATGAGGAAAAACATGCAGAACACCTCGCAACAATGTTGAGATTGCTGAGAGAGAATCAATTGTATGCCAAGCTTAGTAAGTGCATTTTATTTCAGGCAGAAGTTCATTACTTGGGACATGATGTTTCCAATGAAGGCATAGTAGTGGATACGAAAAAGATTAAAGCTATCATGGAATGGGAACATCCTAGGAATGTGGATGAGGTCAAATCATTCACGGGGTTAGAAGGTTATTACAGGACGTTCATCAGGAACTTCTAACGAATTGTCTATCCTATTATATGATTGTAGTGAAAAGGAAAGAAGTTTGAATGGACAAAGGAATGTACAACCAATATTTTGTAGTTGAAGAAGTTGTTTACAAATGCTCGAGTTCTAAATATTGCAGATCTAGATAAAGGGTTTGTGGTATGTACAAATGCTTACAAGAGAAGACTTGGTGGAGTCCTCATGCAAAAGGGAAAGTTGGTATGCTACGAGTCAAGGAAACTAAATGAGCATGAGAAGAATTATGTGACGCATGATCTTGAGTTGGCAATGATCATTCATGCATTGAATATGTGGAGACATTACCTTCTTGGCATACAATTCGTTTTGATGAGTGATCATAGTGGGCTGAGATACTTGTTCGACCAACCCAATTTGAATTCTAGGAAAGTTATATGGTTGACTACACTCAATGAGTTTGACTTCGAGATCAGGTACATTAAGGGTAAGGATAACATGGTTGCATATGCTCTTAGAAAAAGAGTACATGTAAATCACATTACAACTATGAGTTCATATGGGACAAATTTACAGGATTGGATCTTATAAGTAGGGCAACAGGATGATAGGTACCAACAACTTAAGCATAAGTTACAATAGGGTACATGTGACATTTAGGGACATGATATATGTGTTGGAAAACAGTGAGTTCAAGAATATTATCTTGAGGGAATTTCATGTCGAGCTGTATTCAAGTCAAACGTGATATCAAAAGACTCTCATGGTAGTGAAGAAGTCCTATTATTGACCGAATATGAAGAAAGAGGTAGTTGAGTTCATTGCAAGGCGTTTGGATTGTCAACAGGTAAAGGCAGAGTGTAAGCATCTAGGTGGTTTACTAGAACGAATTCTTATTCCGAAATGGAAATGGGAGGTTATTTCCATGGACTTCATTATAGGTTTTCCGAAGACATATAGACAACATGATTCCATTATAGTTGTGGTTGACAGGTTGACTAAGGTATCTCACTTCATTCCAATGAATTATACTAATTAATCTAGTGAGGTAGCTTCAGTCTTCATCAGGGAGATAATGAGATTGCATGGTGTTCCTAAGAATATTGTATCCGATAAACACTGAGTTCACTTCCAATTTTTGGAAGGATTTGTTAACAGGTTTGGGTATAGAATTGGCTTTTATTACAAATTATCATCCACAAATAGATGTATAGACAGAGAGGGTTAACAAGATTTTGGAGGACATGTTTAGGATGTATGTTATGCACTACCATGGGAAGTGGGAGGAGTATCTTCCATTGGTAGAACTTGCATACAATAATGGATATCATTATGGCAGATTTGTAACGCTCCCATTAGATGGGCTGATCTAGTGAACATGGTACTGATTTGGTTGAACATGTTGGCAAAGATGGAACAAGAAAGATAGGTTATTAAGAAGAATCTAAAGGCATCACATGATAGACATAAGAGTTATGCATATCAACAAAGGGAATTTAAGGAGTTTTAGGTTGGAGAGCATGTGTAATTGTGCATCAAGTGCAAGAGGTGCTCCTTGAGGATTGGGTTATGTGCCAAGTTGGCACCTTCATATTGTGGGCCTTTTGAGATCCTTGAGAGGATTGGAGAAGTGGCCTATAGACTTGCACTATCTTTGACCGTGAAATTCCATGATGTTCCATGTTTCATTGCTTAAAAGATATGTGTAGGATGTTGATCATGTGGTTGATTGGTCTATATTGAAAGTGGAGATAGAAAGAGAATTCCAGCTAGAACCTTAATGCATATTTTAGTGAAAACAATGCATGCTCACGAACTGAGCAATAGAGAAAGTTAAAGTGCAGTGGAAGCACTTTGGGCTCAATGAAGCTACATGGGAGATGGATGATCATATGCAAGCTATGTATCCTTCATTGTTTTCCAATAGATGCAAAGGAGTTTTGGGTATATGTACATATTTATGTATCATTGTTATTGTAAATACCACAATGAGATATGTTATAAAGCTCCAATAAGTGATATGGTTGTCATGTTAGTTTTTATTTTCAGTAGGCTTTTCATTGTAAATACTACATCAAGCTAGGATATAAAGCATCGTGGGAAGTTTGTTTTGATTTTCAATGCTTTTGCTGGTCATAGGTGTCATAGAACACTGAGGATGGTGTTCCCCTAAGGGGAAGGGGTTTGTAACGACCTCAGGATAAAAATTCATGTAATATAGTTAATAAAGGCAAAATAAAACCAAGGTCATGGGACACATATTCCAAGTTGAATGTTCATAAAAACATTCTAGTAGGTGTCACTTTCGGTTTATTATGGCTAAGGAAATTGGAAAAGGAAATGAGGAACTCATTGGTATTTTATATATGAAAATAAAGGAAAAAATGAGAAAAGGAAGGTGAAAGGTCATAGGTTTGCATGAGGAACAAACTGAAGAAAAAATAGAGGAAAATGAAGAAAATAGAGGCCTCAATGATAAAAAGGCTTATGAGGATTAGTTTACAAATTTTTGTCAGTTTAGATTTGGAATTAGTTTCAAAGGGAGAAGAACAACAAGAGGAGAAAGAAAGAAAGCAAGGAAGGCAAAGGAAGGGCAAGGGAAGCAAAGGAAAAGCAAGGAAGGTTGGATCACAACTTCAACGGGAAGACTTGCAGGTAACAAGTTACATGTGTGATTTATGATCTAGGTGGATATTGTTGGCCTCCTATTCAATTTGGACCCCCATAATTGTTTCTTTTCAGTTTCCTTAATTGTAGCACAACTTACTATTTTTGGCATTTTTCTGGGTCCCAAACTTGTGGAGCTGTTTTGGGGGACTAAAAGACGTTTTTAGGGAAAAAGGAGAGACCAAAAAAGTCCCAAACTAATTTACTTATTTGTTTTTGGCCTCCTCTTCGTTATCTTTGAAACGAGGTAAGATCATATGCCAAAGTTACAACCCCGTGAAGTTGATGTACCAATTTACCCAAACAGGGCCCATAGTTTTAGCACTTCATCTCCTAGTGTTAGGTTTTTGCATGTTTAGGGTTTTCCATTGTTTATTAATAATAAATAGGCCTTTGAGCCTCATTGTAACATAGTTCATAGACATGTAGCCACCACATCTCTTCTAAGAGATAAGCTACCATTGCCTGAGCTAGTTTATTTCCATTTATGTATGTAAACATATTTTAGTTCTTTGATATTAATGAAAGGAAGTTTTATTTCTGTTGCATCTTTGTGTTTATGTGTATATTTTTATTTTTTTGCATTCTTGCATAAGTTTGGATTAGTGGTACCTTAGTGGTTTTCTCTTTATATATTTTTCTTTGCATGTCGGCAACAAGGTCAGGCTATAAGGAGTTAGGGCTCGAACTGGTTGACCTTTGCGAGACCAACCTCACAAACCTTGGAAAACTCCCATGGAAGAAGAAAATAAAGACGAGGGGGTAGGAGATCCTTTCAAAATATTGCTCGAGGAAGCCCTTGAATGACAAAGGAACGCAATCATGGAAATTTTTTCCCAGATCCTTTGGTGGCTACCCAGAGGTGACACATATTCATCCAAAAACCACTCTGGAGGTGCCACTCCTTTTAGGGTACAAGTTAACTTCGACATTCCCATATTTGAAGGACAGATAAATGTAGATGTCGTAGATAGATGGTAAAATTTGTTGGAAGGATATTTTCAGTTCATGACTTTCTAATCGGGAAAAGATTACTTTTTCACTCCTCAAAGCCACCCCACATGTCAAGGACTCGTGGGAAACCTACTGCGAATAAAAGGACAAGAGGGAATCCTCACTTTTTTAAGCCACATCCACTTGGAATTCTTTCTGAGATGCCATCAAGGAACAATATTACACTATATGGAGCTATGAAGATATATACATAAAGTGGACCACACTGCGGTAGGGAAGGGACCAAGATGTGCCAGAGTTCACAAATGTTTTCCATACCCTTCTCACAAAGCTGGGTATTAAGGATTTTGAGTGGCATTTGGTACTCAAGTACTACAATTGTTTACACAGGTACATCCAAGATGAGATGGAATCCCTATACATCTCCTTGCTTACTGCCTCTTATCGATATGCTATCAATATCGAGCATAAATTTAAAGAGGAGAAGCAAGACTTTGGATTTGCGAATTTGAAGCAAGGGAAAAGTGCCCCCAAACTACAAAACAAAGGGAAAATCCAAGTTGGGGAAACCTAGGACAACCTGTTGAAGTCATAACCAAAGAACAACACCATGAAGACAAATAAGGACACATGGAAATGGTGTGAGTTCCATAAGAGCCCCAATCATAACACAAGTGAGTGCTGAGCCAAGTAGTCACTGGTGGCCGAACTAAAGGCTTCTGAATCATATACATGTTTCGAATCTGATTCATAAACTGACAAGGGGAATGAAAAGTGGAAGCATATTATTAATGCAGAGCCTTGTGCCACTATTGCCACCACCAAGATCCAGAAGGATGAGTCTGAAGATTTAAAGGAGGGGGAGCAACTCTTCCACTCACAGATGTGGGTGAAGGGTTCTATGCTACAGTTCATTTTTGAAAACAAGAGTCAAAATAACCTCATTTTAGTAGAGGTCGTGAAGTGGTTTTCCTACCGACCACACCACATCGACAATCGTACACCATTAGGTGGCTTCACCAAAGGTGAGATCTCCATGTCATCCAAAAATGCTGCCTTCCCTACAACCTCAAACCCTTCACAGATGAGGTATTGTGTGATGTTGCTCCTCTTAAAGTTTGTGATGTTTTATTAGGCCAACCATACTTGTGGAAGCGACATGTTGTGTATGAGTCTAGGCCTCACCTCACACTGTTATTATTACTTTGGGAAACAAGTTGTACAAGATACCAGAGGTAGCACCTTCTACCATTGTTTCTTTGATCACAACAAAACAATGTAGTAAGATCATTTCTTAGAATGGGAAATTTGTTTTCCTTATGATTCACCCTCAGGGCAAGAAAAATATTGTGGTCGCAACCTCCAAAAATGGATCCTCTACATGGCAACAACATATGGAAAAGGTTGTAGAGGAGTATAGGGACATCTTCACCTCACCCATAGGGGTACCTCTACACTGTCAGGTCAAGAAATCCATCGATCTGACCCTAGGTGCACTGCTACCCAATGGACCAATCTACTGATGCTTTGTTCTGGAGAATGATGAAATCAAGAGGCAGATTTAGGAGTTGTTTCAGAAAGGGCACATCAGGCCAAGTTCATCACCATGTGGGAGCTTGATTGTGTTGGTACAGAAGAAGGACGGAACCTTGAGACTCTGTATGTAGAAATTTTTTGTTGGTTCAAACTGCAGATTGTAATATTCTAAAACAATTGACTTGAATCTACTCTACTCATCGGTGGAACCCTTGGCCAACCCCAACCATTGTAATAGATCTCTGCAGCTTTCTAGATCTTGCAACTTCTATTGTAGGTTCATGTTGGGGTCCTCTCATATAACTTAGCCTTTGAGTCAAGTCACCAAAGGAGGAGTGAAAGTAATATTTTTTTGGTCCAAATCCCAATAGAAGGTGTTTTCCAAGTTAAAGCATCGTCTCTGCTCTGCACCTGTGCTCACATTACCAGACTTGCAACAACCATTTGAGACCGAGATAGATGCCTTCGACTATGCTATTGGTGTAGTTCTTACTCAACAAGGGCATCTAGTGGCATAACACAGTGAGACACTTTCAGACAAATTTTGAGAATTTCCCACCTATTACAAAGATATGTATTCCATTGTGCAGGCTTGACAACAATTGAAGCATTACATTATGTGGAAGGAAACAATGATCCACACATACCACTCACCCCTGTAGTTCATACAGACACAAGGGAAGTTACAGAGAAATCACCATAAAAAATGGTCCACATACATGCAACAGTTCCATTTGAACATTAAGTATAAGACGGGCAACACCAACAATGTTGTAGACTGCCTCATCCCATCACTGGTCATGGCACTGACGACTGTACTAGACTATTTTGGGCATGGTACTGCAGGGTGGCCACATCTTTACAAGAGTGATCTAGAATTCGGAAACACATACTAGACACTCCTGGAAGGTTAGAAAGTTCCAAATTTTCACCTCCAGGATGCACTGTTTTGCCACCTAGGAAACCTCTGTGTTCCTTCAAGCATGCGTGCCAAGATGATTTGGGAGGTGCACTACAGTCAGGTCGCTAGACATTTTGGGGTAGAGAAAACAATGGCAGTGTTGTAGAAATATTTTTATTCTCCAAACCTTTGACATGAGGTTGGAAAGTACATAAGATCTCGCACTGCCTACGCCATTTCCATACCAACCATCAAGAAGAAAGGCCTATATACTCCTCTATTACTACTAGTTGACCTTGGGAATCCATCTCCATGGATTACATGTCAGGCCTGCCTTCGACTAAGCATGGCAATGACTGCGTTTTTGTGGTCATTGGCAGATTCTCTAAGATGGCCATTCTGGCAGCTTGCAAGAAGAGTGTCACGTAGAAGCCACTTCTAAGCTCTTCTTTGAATGAGTGTGGGTAAATTTTGGGATCCTGTAGTCCATTATCTTAGATTAGGATAGTAGGTTCCTAAGTTTATTTTGGTCAAGTCTCTGGTTAATGTTGGATACCAAGCTCACTAAGTCAATGAATTTCCACCCCCAAACTGATAGCCGAACAAAGGTCGTCAATAGGATGATCGTACACATTTTATGCATGTACAACTTGAAGCATCCACACACATGGGATGAAAGACTCCCCTATGTCCAACATAAATACAATAGAGCTCTCCATAGCTCAACTGGCCACAACCCCTTTCAGGTGGGGTTGAGATTCCAACCACTATGTCCCATTGATGTGGCCATAACATTTTTAGCTACTTAGGAAGATTCAATTCATGTCCAATCCAAAGCTGAAAAGGCTAACAACTTCATTGAGTGCATTTAGCACATCCTCCAATAGGTCCATGACATATTGGAAAAATCCAATGCTAAGTACAAGCAGCTTCATTATCAATATCAGGGGCTTCACAAGTTCCAGATGGGCGACAAAGTTTGGTTACATTTGCAAAAGGAGCACCTTGATGGGCCCCACTGCAAGCTTCGCCTGATCCAATATGGGACTTACACCATCACTAAGGTTGTAGGGGATAATGCTTTCGAGCTCAAAATTCCACCATTCCTTGGCCTGCACCCAGTGTTCAATGTAGAATGCATTCGACCACACTTTCAACCATTACTAGACACATCAGACATTCAAGAACAACTTACACCAATAGAGTTAGATGCAGACTGCATGGAACATGCCACAATTGATCAGATCATCGACATGCAGATCAAGAACACTCACTTGTAGAAGATCCAACTATATCAGGTTGTTAAAGCTGGCCAACTCCTGCACCAAGGCAAGTGGCTCACTAGGGACCAAGTTCAACAAAAGTTTCCCCATCTCATGTAGGCACTCAATGCAATGGGGACCATTGCTTCCTAAGGGGGGAGGATTGATACAGGTGGATATTGGTGGCCACCTACCTATTCTACTTAGACCCCCACTATTGTTTCTTTTCAATTTCCTTAATTGTAACACAACTTACGATTTTTGGCAGTTTTTTGGGTCCTAAACTTTTAGATCCATTTTGAGGGACTAAAAGGCGTTTTTTGGGAAAATGGAGAGATTGAAAAAGTTCAATTTGTTTTCAACCTTCTCTTTGAGATATTCGAAATGAGGTATTATGATATCCAAACATAGATCATATACCAAAGTTATGACACCGGGAAGTTGATGTATCAATTTACCCAAACGAGGCCCACAATTTTGGCGCTTCATCTCCTAGGGTTAGGTTTTTGGATCTTTAGGGTTTTCCATTGTTTCTCAATATTAAATAGGCATTTGAGCCTCATTGTAACATAGTTCATAGGCATGTATCCACCACATCTCTTCTTAGAGATAAGCTATCATCGTCCGAGCTAGTTTATTTCCATTTTTGTAGGTAAGCTTATTTCAGTTCTTTGATATTAATGAAAGGAAATTTTATTTCTACTACATCTCTATGTTTATGTGTATATCTGTATTTTGTTGCATTCTTGCATAATTCTGGATCAATTTTCTAGCTGTTTTGTGAATGCAAGGTACATTCATTTGTGTATTTGGTTCTTTTACTATCATTGGCATGAGCTTTGTTGGGTGTGACAATGGTTTCATCCTTGCCTTGCCGTTTCAGGATAGCCATGGTGTGATGGGATTATTTTGTTTGGTTGAGCTTTAGATTGCTGGAAGGTTTTGCAACTGGGTGAGGTGGTCTCAAGAAAATTCCCAAGGGTTAGGGGTGGAGGTGGTTTAATCTCCAGGAAGCCCTCAACAGGTGGGTAGAGACAGGAAATTTCCTCAGGGTAATGGTGAAGAAATTCTGAGGCATCTAAGCTTGTTTTGGTCTTAGTGTTAATTATGATTGGAAATTACTGAGAGCGGGGGTGAATCAACAATTTAATATATTTATTTTTTCTCAATTTAATTTTGTTCTTATGCAGCTAATGGTTTATGTACATGCTCTATTATTGTTGAATTATTTTCACAGGTGTTAGAGAGAGAAATTTGCAAATTTATTTATCAAGAATTCAAGAACATTCACACAACATTCAAGAACCAACACATGAAGACACCAAATACAAGTGGAAACCTTGAAGGGAGAAAACCACGAATTTTAGGCTGAAAGTGGTGTGAAGGCAAGATGCTACTCCTTATTACATCATATTTTTGTAGGCTATAACCTACAAGAGGCTCCTACCTCAAAGGAAGCTACAACTCCCACAAGTTTTCTTTAGGCTACAACCCACAAGAGGCTCCTACCTCAACAAGCTACAACATAGAGAGGGACAAGAATCTCTCAATCACAACATCAAGTCACAAATTTTGGTTACTGCATATACAATTATGCTGTCAAGTCTATTGCTTCACTGCTTCTCCTTTTCCACTTTTTGTCTCTTCTGCTATGACTCATCAACTTTCTTATCAAAACTACTTCACTTCTGAAAAAGTTCCTTTTCCATTCCACATTGTATATTTTATATGCAAGTTATATTGGTTGTTTGTATTCTTTGTAGGAATATGAAAGGAGGCATTGTCTCTTGGTCTTCTAAAAAATGTTCACAAGCTTGTCTCTTCATTTTTCGTTCTGAAAACAATTTGTAACATAAACTAGAGCTGAAATAAAATAGCTCAACCAATAATTATTACAAGAGACAAATTAGATTTGTATTATCTTGTATCATACATTTTATGTTCAATGAAAGCATATTTTTTTAAACTTGTGTCTCAATATTTTATGTCCCATTTTAACAATGTTCAACCTTCAAATTTAATAGCCATCCTTTGCGCTTCACATAACTTTTAGCCTTTTGCATTCAAGCATAAACTATAATCAATTCAACATTCAACATAGTTTAAAACCAATGTGATCAATGCCCTCAATTCCAATATTACCAACATTCTCCCCCTTTGGCATTGATGGGAATCTCTTCTATTGTTGCTCATGAGGATTACCTCTTCTTATGTCTCCATATCTATGCCTACCTCCCCCTCTGACATCAATGAAAAGGGTTGTTGCATAGTGTAGAACTCTGTAATTGTAGAGTTTCTGCTACAAAGTCATTAAAAAAAACTTCTCCAGTGTTTGTGCATAAAACTTCAATTAGTAAGTCATTGTCCATAATTGAATATATACACCATGAATTCCATGTGAGCTCTGGAAGAATATTTAATTCTTTGAATTTGAAATGTATTTGAGGTAAGACAAGTCATAATGGATGCTTGTTAATGATATATACAACTAAACCATATGAACATTGAAGCATATGGAGTTTAATGTGTGTAAGCTGGAGCTATAGTAAATGTAGATATAATGCCATTGGACACTAGAGTTTGAACACTTTATTGCACTGAACATTGGCGATTTTAGTGTATTGAATGCATGATAATAATCCATGATAACAACACCTTCATGATAACAATAATACCTCCATATAATACTCCAATGATAATAATACCTCCATATAACACTCCAACGATAATAATACCTCCATATAACACTCCAATGATAATAACTGATAATAATGATAATATTACACTGTCTCAATATA
Organism: Pinus taeda; assembly: GCA_000404065.3. Taxonomy (NCBI): domain Eukaryota; kingdom Viridiplantae; phylum Streptophyta; class Pinopsida; order Pinales; family Pinaceae; genus Pinus; species Pinus taeda. Next base: position 172,126 of record APFE031496196.1, read on the forward strand.
GTTTCGATAATACTACACGATATGGAGTGGTGTCTTATGTAGCTCCAATGATAATAACAATACCTCCATATAATACTCCAATGATAGTAACCGATAATAATGATAATATTACACTGTCTCAATATAGCTTCGATAATACTACATGATACGGAGTGGTGTTTTATGTAGCTCCAATGATAATAATAATACCTCCATGATGACAATAATACTCTATATAATATTCAATGATAAGGAATGTTGTCTTATGTAATTCCAATGAGAATGTTAATATTTGCATGATGATAGTAATACTCTACATAATACTCCACGATAAGGAACTATATCCTATGCCATCATATTATTATCCCTTGAATGAGAAACTGTAAAGATTATAAATTACTGACCATCAATGAAGCAAACCCTAGTAGAGATAAGCAAGACAACTAATGTTTCAAAGTTGTCATTCAATTTTTTCACAAACAGGTTCCGTGTAAAAGTTACAATATCGTCCAAATGAACAGGTTGAAAGAGATAGTCTACCATCCATGTAACACCAATGAATACCTTAAACTTAATAACCCATGTTCCTATGCTAGTATAGGTGGAGATTCATTCCTATGGGGCATCGTGCTTTTGACTATATATGCACTTTCTAGAGCTTTGTGGTGATATATTTATAGTCTCTCTCATAGGTGATCAATGTGGGATGAACATGTCATGTCAACTACCAATGCACTTTAGGGGGTGGCTCTCTTGGTGCTGCGGTGGGAAAAATGCAAACTTCGCACCCACATTTTTTCAATCTTTCCGTGAAATTCGAACCTCTCTCAACTGAGATGCTTTTCTTCGATGGCATTAATCTCTACATCCTTAGCACAATAGAGCTCCACCACTATGGCATGAATCTGATTGGTATCAAAAGATGGATTAGTGAATCCTTCCAGATACCTCATAAAACTTCTTTCATCTGCAACAATAAGAATCCTCTCAAACTGCCCTGAGCATACTAATTCTCCAGAGTGGAATACTTAACCTATGCGCCCGCGGCAACAATAGAGCTCCAATCATGGCTTTTTTTATTATTTTTATAGTATTTTTTTCTAGTGAAATAAAGTCTAACTTATAGACTATTGCAGTCGCTATGACATACAGATCGCATGATCAATGTTCTTTCCAAATAATGAATCTTTTTCATGGTAAATAAAGTAACATGATAGGACCAACTCCTCACGCCAGAATAAGCATAAACAAAAGTGAAACCCATTCTGCAGTTTGATAATTACGTAATTTTCTTCAAATGTGTCAAAGTATGCTCTAGATTGTATCAATCAACCATGTGAATGCAAAACTTGATACAAAAATTTCAAGCACTAAAGATGTTGTTCTGGTAGTTGAACAAATCAAGCAACATGGTGTTATTCTTCAACATAAGAGAATTATTTAGATATTCAAAATCTTTATTACTTCCAATCTTGCTAAAACGAGTAGAACATACTGAAGTTATTAATGTGTGAACCATAGTGTTTATAGCAAACATTTTGATGGACAAAGTCACTTCCTCTACTTCATCAAGTAGACCATCATATGCAACACTACCACCAACATCTTCAATCATGTCCTCATCGTTTGAGTTATCTATGCTACTCCAAACACTAAGGCGCAAAACCCTAATCCATTGTTGTCAATACTTATGAATTAGATGCTGCTACGATGGGTGCTTGTTAAAAAAATAACACTCTCCATACATCCATTTATTCATTGCATTTTCCAACATTGATAACACTGCCACATTGATAATGCCTGCCCACAGTGATAATCCCTGCCCACAGTGATAATGCCTGCCCACACTGATAATGCTACCAAACTACCATATAATCCTATCAACACTATGTATTAATCGTGGTTGTAAGGAATTTGCTGTAGGAATGCATTAATGCTAGAGCCAACACTTTTTGGTCAAGTATGACCAATAATGCATCGAACTAATATGTCGAAACAATGCAGGACCCAATATATAGCACATTCGGAATAACGTATGTATTTAGGTCTGACATATTTAAAAAATAAACTGGTCAATATCCTGCTTGTGTGTTAAATTAAATTATCCATTATGACTAGTTTTGACCAATTTTTCCTTCCAGCATCCGTTTAACCCAAATATCCTTGTCCTCATTTTACCATTGCAACCTTCCTGGCTGTCATTAATGTTGCCTTTGTTCCATACTCATTTCATTTTCATGCATTCACCATTTGCAATGATCCGTGCATTTTCTCATTCATACAAGTTTGAATTCTCTTCCTGCCATGGAAAGATCAATCACGTTTCCTTCATAAATTCACACACACACACACATATATATTTGTCCCACCATCCCCACAATTATCCGATTGCATTGACAAAGATTGAACTGAAATCTATGTCAACAATGTTTCTTTTCAGAATTCAGTTAGTGATTGCATTGTTCAAGCTTATCGAATTCCTCCAAAATATTTTGTGGACAAAGGTATCAAATGTAGCAAGTTAGTGTCGAATAATGCATTTGGCTCTTCATGCCCCTTGGAAAATGCCTTGAATTTTGCTTTCAATGTTTGTATTTTCTGAACTGGGTTTATTAATAGTGGCTTCCATTAATTTTGTTCATTTTCTTCAAGGATCTACACAATATTGTGTCAATTTTTTTTTCCTTTCAAATATTTGGAGAATAGCCTTTGCCTACATTTAATGTTATTTCCTTTTCTACATTAAAAATATTAGTCAAGAATTTTTTGATTTGATTGAATATAGAAATGATATCTTTCTGAGTTGATTCTACACTCACGTCTCTATGAGCATGTGGATTTCCATTTGATCTACACAAAATATATAGTTCAATCATGTTGTTGAAGCACTTCCAAAGATTTCTTCTTTTGATGAAAGCTCAATCTTTGTGCCTATACTGCAATGCTCACGGATTTAGCAATATGTTTACAGTGTTGGACCCACCAACATTCAGGGGATCACCCCGGTATGAATTCCCAACTAGACCTGACACCATTTGGTGTGGGAGTCCCATCGGGTATGATGGACCAGTTGCCATTATCCTAAGGATTTTTCCTTAACTCTTGCTTGTCAGCGCGGGAGAGTGGTTTGCTTTGTCTTTGAGAAGTGAGATTCGCATGCCTGGTGAGTGTAAGTGTACTTGTGTCAATGGTTCTTTCACTGTGAGGGGAAGAGAGTGAAGGTGAGTTCCAGGTTGAAAGGGATCAAACCCAACTCGGCTAGGAACACACAACACAAAGGGACATGGGCAGCTTTCGGTGGAGCAATCCACTTGGATGTGGCTGTCACAACATACAAGGTAAGATAACACGTACAACACTCATCGATCAGTCCGAGACGAGTGCGACGGTTGTTACAACAAGGTTCATGTGAAAGATGTGTCTGATGTCCGACAAAGCAGTTGACACTTACAGGACAACATTAACAACATATACAACACATATCCATTAATAGATGATGCATTACAAAAAATGAATCAGTTCAAATGTAGAACACATGGTTAAAGCAACATGCATTACAAGTGTTAAATATTAGTCTTACAACAAATACAATACATGTATGAAAATGTGTTGTCCTGTGAATAAGCTTCTGAATTAAGCGAAAGTTCAAAGACACATCATTACACCATACATCACTAACCCTGTCAGCGGGGCTTTGGAGCCACTACTTACCCCTCAAAGAAAAGATGACAGACTCTCTTGGCTATGTGGGGGGAGCCGAGGTGAAAATTCCATTCATGTACAAATGAGGGGGGTATTTATAGCCAAGGGTGAAACTGAACCTTGTGGTTGTTCGACTAACCTCATAACTATTTGAATTCCATGACTTTTCGACTTTCATGACTCTATGTTCAACAAGTGGGTATCTTGAACTTCCACATTACATCACATTGATTGGCAATAAACCCATAGTGGAGATGTGGGCAACATGACTCATGGTTTGACATGACAATGCTGGTACATTTGTCCTACTGCTGGAGTGCATGTCGAGCTAGAGCATTGTTAAGTTATGGATGTCTTCATGGTGTATCATAGCTTTACCTTCTCATGGCGAAGTGCATGGAGTCTTCGATGGTACTTGGTTAGCTTGATGAAGATTTAGCATGTTGTTCCTTGCTTTCATGTTGGAAGGCTTAACAGGATCACTTGTTTACAAAGATGCATGTTCGTCACGTTCATCCGCTTCACATGCTTTGTTTGTTCATACCTGTACGTTGGTGAACCTGTTCATCTGCATGTGCTCCATTCATTCATCCCATTCGTCATCTTGACATGTTTGTTGGTGTACCTGTACCTGCAATCACTAATGATGAGATGACATCAAATCCCAATAGAAGGCATTTTCCAAGTTAAAGCATCATCTCTGCTCTGCACCTGTGCTCACATTACCAGACTTGCAACAACCATTTGAGACCAAGATAGATGCCTTCGACTATGCTATTGGTGCAATTCTTACTCAACAAGGGCATCTAGTGTCATAACATAGTGAGACACTTTTAGACAAAATATGAAAGTATCCCACCTATGACAAAGATATGTATTCCATTGTGCAGGCTTGCCAACAATTGAAGCATTACATTATGGGGAAGGAAATGATGATCCACACATACCACTCACCCCTATAGTTCATACAGACACAAGGGAAGTTGTAGAGTGATCACCATAAAAAATGGTCCACATACATGCAACAGTTCCATTTGAACATTAAATATAAGTAGGGAAACACCAACAATGTTGTAGACTGCCTCATCCGACCACTAGTCGTGGCACTGACGACTATACTAAACTCTTTTGGGCATGGTACTGCAGGATGGCCACATCTTTACAAGAGTGTTCCAAAATTCAGAAACACATACTAGACGCTCATGGAAGGCAAGAAAGTTCAAAATTTTCACCTCCAGGATGCACTGTTATGCCACCTAGGAAACCTCTGTGTTCCTTCAATAATGCATGCCAAGATGATTTGGGAGGTGCACTATAGTCAGGTCACTAGACATTTTGGGGTAGAGAAAACAATGGCAGTGTTGTAGAAATATTTTTATTGGCCGAACCTTTGACATGATGTTGGAAAGTAGATAAGATCTCGCACTACCTACACCATTTCCATACCGACCATTAAGAAGAAAGGCCTATATACTCCTCTAATACTCCTCGTTGAGCTTGGGAATCCATCTCCATGGATTACACATTAGGCCTTCCTTCTACTAAGCATGACAATGACTGCATTTTTGTGGTCATTGACAGATTCTCTAAGATGGCCATTATGGCAGCTTGCAAGAAGAGTATCACGCCGAAGCCACTTCTAAGCTCTTCTTTGAATGAGTGTGGGTAAATTTTGGGATCCCGCAGTCCATTATCTCAGATCGTGACAGTAGGTTCCTAAGTTTATTTTGGTCAAGTCTCTGGTCAATGTTGGATACCAATCTCACTAAGTCAACAAATTTCCACCCCCAAACTAATAGCCAAACAAAGGTCATCAATAGGATGATCGTACACATTTTGTGCATGTACAATTCGAAGCATCCACACACATGGGATGAAAGACTCCCTATGTCCAACACAAATATAATAGAGCTCTCCATAGCTCAACTGGCCACAACCCCTTTCATGTGGGGTAAAGATTCCAACCACTATGTCCCATTGATGTGGCCATACCATTTTCAGCTACTTAGGCAGATTCGGCTCATGTGCAGTCCGAAGTTGAAAAGGCTAAAAACTTCATTGAGCGCATTTAGCACATCCACCAATAGGTCCATGACATGTTGGAAAAAGCTAATGCTAATTACAATGAACTTCATGATCAATATCAGGTGCCACACAAGTTCCAAATGGGTGACAAAGTTTGGTTACATTTGCAGAAGGAGCGCCTTGATGGACCCCATCGCAAGCTTTGCCTGATCTAATATGGGCCTTACATAATCACTAAGGTTGTAGGGGATAATGCTTTCGAGCTCAAAATTCCACCATTCCTTGTCCAGAACCTAGTGTTCAATGTAGAATGCATTCGATCATACTTTCAACCATTACCAGACACATCAGACATTCAAGAACAACTTACACTAATAGAGTTGGACCTAGACTGCATGGAACATGCCACAATTGATCAGATCATGGACATGCAAATCAAGAACACTCATATGTAGAAAATCCAACTGTATTGGGTTGTGAAAGTTGGCCAACTCATTCCCCAAGGCAAGTGGTTCACTAGGGACCAAGTTTAACAAAAGTTTCTCCATCTCATGTCAACACTCAACACAATAGGGACCACTGCTTCCTAAGGGGGGAGGATTGATCCAGGTGGATATTGGTGGCCACCTACCTATTCTACTTAGACCCCCACCGTTGTTTCTTTTTAGTTTCCTTAATTGTAACACAACTTACGATTTTTGGCAGTTTTTTGGGTCCTAAACTTTCAGATCCATTTTGAGGGACTAAAAGGTGTTTTTTGGGAAAATTGAGAGACTGAAAAAGTTCAATTTGTTTTCAAGCTTCTCTTTGAGATATTTGAAATGAGGTATTATGCTATCCAAACATAGTCATATTCCAAAGTTATGACCCCGGTAAGTTGATGTATGAATTTACCCAAACGAGGCCCACAATTTTGGCGCTTCATCTCCTAGGGTTAGGTTTTTGGATCTTTAGGGTTTTCCATTGTTTCTCAATATTAAATAGCCATTTGAGCCTCATTGTAACATAGTTCATAGGCATGTATCCACCACATCTCTTCTTAGAGATAAGCTATCATCGTCCAAGCTAGTTTATTTCCATTTTTGTAGGTAATCACATTTCAGTTCTTTGATATTAATGAAAGGAAATTTTATTTCTACTACATCTCTATGTTTATGTGTATATCTGTATTTTTTTGCATTCTTGCATAATTCTGGATCAATTTTCTAGCTGTTTTGTGAATGCAAGGTACATTCATTTGTGTATTTGGTTCTTTTACTATCATTGGCACGAGTTTTGTTGGGTGTGACAATGGTTTCAGCCTTGCCTTGCCGTTTCAGGATAGCCATGGTGTGATGGGATTATTTTTTTTGGTTGAGCTTTAGATTGCTGGAAGTTTTTGCAACTGGGTGAGGTGGTCTCAAGAAAATTCCCAAGGGTTAGGGGTGGAGGTGGTTTAATCTCCAAGAATCCCTCAACAGGTGGGTGGAGACAGGAAATTTCCTCAGGGTAATGGTGAAGAATTTCTGAGGCATCTAAACTTGTTTTGGTCTTAGTGTTAATTATGATTGGAAATTACTGGGGGGGGTGAATCAACAATTTAATATATTTATTTTTTCTCAATTTAATTTTGTTCTTATGCAGCTAATGGTTTATGTACATGCTCTATTATTGTTGAATTCTTTTCGCAGGTGTTAGAGAGAGAAATTTGCAGATTTATTTATCAAGAATTCAAGAACATTCACACAAAATTCAAGAACCAACACATGAAGACACCAGATACAAGTGGAAACCCTGAAGGGACAAAACCATGAATTTTAGGCTAAAAGTGGTGTGAAGGCAAGATGTTATTCCTTATATACATCAAATTTTTGTAGGCTCTAACCTACAAGAGGCTCCTACCTCAAGGGAAGCTACAACTCCCACAAGTTTTCTTTAGGTTACAACCCACAAGAGGCTCCTACCTCAACAAGCTACAACATAGAGAGGGAAAAGAATCTCTCAATCACAACATCAAGTCACAAATTTTGGTTACCACATATACAGTGATACTTTCAAGTCTATTGCTACACTACTTCTCCTTTTCCACTTTTTGTCTCTTTTGCTACGAATCACCAACTTTCTTATGCAAACTACTCCACTTCCAAAAAATTTCTTTTTCCATTCCACATTGTATATTTTATAAGAAAGTTATATTGGTTGTTTGTATTCTTTGTAGGAATATGAAAGGAGGCATTGTCTCTTGGTCTTCTAAAAAATGTTCACAAGCTTGTCTCTTCATTTTTAGTTCTGGAAACAATTTGTAACATAAACTAGAGCTGAAATAAAATAGCTCAACCAATAATGATTACAAGAGACAAATTAGATTTGTATTATCTTGTATCATACATTTTATGTTCAATGAAGGCATATATTTTTCAACTTGTGTCTCAATATTTTATGTCCCATTTTAACAATGTTCAACCTTCACATTTAATAGCCATCCTTTGCGCTTCACACAACTTTTAGCCTTTTTCATTCACGCATAAACTATAATCAGTTCAACATTCAACATATTTTAAAACCAATGTGATCAATGCCCTAAATTCAAATATTACCAACATTCTCCCCCTTTGGCATTGATGGAAATCTCTTCTATTGCTACTCGTGAGGATTACCTTTTCTTATGTCTCCATATCTATGCCTACCTCCCCCTTTGACATAAATGACAAGGGTTGTTGCATAGTGTAGAACTCTATAATTGTAGAGTTTCTGCTATAAATTCATTAAAAAAAAAAATCTCCAGTGTTTGTGCTTAAAACCCCATTTAGTAAGTCATTGTCCATAATTGAATATATACACAATGAATGCCATGTGAGCTCTGGAGGAATATTTAAGTCTTTGAAATGTATTTTATATATGGAATATGTATTTGAAATGTCTTTGATATAAGCCAAGTCATAATGGAAGCTGGTCAATGATATATACAACTAAACATATGAACATTGAAGCATATGGAGTTTAATGTGTGTACGCTGGAGCTACTGTAAATGTATATATAATGCCATTGGACGTTGGAGTTTGAACACTTTATTGCACTGAACGTTGGCCATTTTAGTGTATTGAATGCACGATAATATTCCATGATAACAACACCTCCATGATAACAATAATACCTCCATATAATATTCCAATGATAATAATACCTCCATATAATACTCCAACGATAATAATACCTCCATATAATACTCCAATGATAATAACTGATAATAATGATAATATTACACTGTCTCAATATAGTTTCGATAAAACTACATGATACCGAATGGTGTCTTATGTAGCTCCAATGATAATAATAATAATACCTCCATGATGATGATAATACTCTGTATTATATTCCATGATAAGGAACATTGTCTTATGTAATTTTAATGAGAATGTTAATACCTGCATGATGATAGTAATACTCTACATAATACTCCACGATAAGGAACTATATCTTATGCCATCACATTATTATCCCTTGAATGAGAAATTGTAATGCTTATAAATTACCAACCCTCAATGATGCAAACCGCAATAGAGATAAGCAGAACAACTATTGTTTCAATGTTGTCATTCAATTTTTGCACAAATAGGTTCTGTGTAAAAGTTACAATATCGTCCAAATGAACATGCTAAGAGAGATAATCTACCATCCATGTAACTCTAATGAATACCTTAAACTTAATAAACCATGTTCCTATGCTAATATAGGTGGAGATTCATCCCCATGGGGCATTGTGCTTTCGACTATATATGCACTTTCTAGAGCTCCGTGATGATAGATTTATAGTCTCTCTCTCATAGGTGATCGAAGTGGGATGAACATGTCATGTCGACTGTCAGTGCACTTTAGGGGGTGGCTCTCTTGGTGCCACTATGGGAAAAATGTAGACTTTGCACCCACATTTTTCAATCTTTCCTTGAAATTCGAACCTTTGTCGACTGAGATGCTTTTCTTCGATGGCATTAATCTCTGCGTCCTCGACACAATAGAGCTCCACCACTATGGCATGAAGCTGATTGGTATCATAACATGGATTAGTGAATCCTTCCAGATACCTCATAGAACTTCTTTCATCTGCAACAAAAAGAGTTCTCTCAAACTTCCCTGAGCATACCAATTCTCCAGAGTGGAATACTTAATCTATGCGCCCGCAGCAACAATAGAGCTCCAATCGTGATTTTCTTATTATTTTTATAGTATCTTTTTTCCAATGAAATGAAGTCTAACTTATAGACTATTGCATTCGCTATGACATACAAATCACATGATCAATGTTCTTTCCAAATAAGAATCTTTTTCATGGTAAATAAAGTAACATGATAGGACCAACTCCTCACGTCAAAATAAGAATCAACAAAAGTGAAACCCATTGTGCAGTTTGATAATTACATAATTTTCTACAAATGTGTCAAAGTATGCTCTAGATTGTATCAATCAACCATGTTAATGCAAACTTGATACAAAAATTGCAAGCGCTAAAGATGTTATTCCGGTAGTTGAACAACTTAAGAAACATGGTGTTATTCTTCAACATAAGAGAATTATTTAGATATTCAAAATCTTTATTGCTTCCAATCTTACTAAAACTAGTAGAACATATTGAAGTTATCAATATGTGAACCGTAGTGTTTATATCAAATATTTTGATGGACAAAGTCACTTCCTCTACTTCATCAAGTAGACCATCATATGTAGTGCTACCACCAACATCTTCAATCATGTCCTCATCGTCTGAGCTATCTATGCTACTCCAAACACTAAGGTGCAAAACCCTAATCCATTGTTGTCAATACTTATGCATTAGATGCTGCTAAGATGGGTGCTTGTTAAAAAAATAACTCTACATAAATCCATTTATTCATTGCATTTTCCAACATTGATAACACTGACACATTGACAATGCCTGCCCACACTGATAATGCCTGCCCACACTGATGATGCTACCAGACTACCATATAATCATATCAACACTATGAATTAAACATGGTTGCAAGGAATTTGCTCTAGGAATGCATTAATGTTGGAGCCAACACATTCTGGTCAAGTCTGACCAATAATTCATTGAACTAATATGTCGAAACAATGCAGGACCCAATATATAACGCATTTGGAATAACGTATGTATTTAGGTCTGAAAATTTTAAAAAAATAAACTAGTCAATATCCTGCTCATGTTAAATTGAACTATCCATTATGACTAGTTTTGACCAATTTTTCCTTCCAGTATCTGTTTAATGTTATTTCCTTTTCTACATTAAAAATATTTGTCATTCTGATCGTAGACTCATGTTAAGAAATTTTTGATTTGAATATAGAAAAGAGATCTTTCTGAGTTGATTCTGCGCTCACGTCTCTATGAGCATGTGGATTGCCATTTGATCTACACAAAATATATAGTTCAATCATGTTGTTGAAGCACTTCCAGAGATTTCTTCTTTTGATGAAAGCTCCATCTTTGTGCCTATACTGCAATGCTGGAGGATTTAGCAATATGTTGATGATGCTGGACCCACCAACATTTAGGGGATCACCCCGATATGAATTCCCAACTAGACCTGACACCATTTAGTGTGGGAGTCCCATCCGGTATGATGGACCAATTTCCATTATCCTAAGGATTTGCCTCAACTCTTGCTTGTCAGCATGAGAGAGTGGTTTGCTTTGTCTTCAAGAAGTGAGGTTTGTGTGCCTAGTGAGTGTAAGTGTACTTGTGTCAATGGTTCTTTCACTGTGAGGGGAAGAGAGTGAAGGTGAGTTCCAGGTTGAAAGGGAGAAATCCCAGCTCGGCTAGGAACACACAACACAAAGGGGCATGCACAACTTTCGGTGGAGCAATCCACTCGGATACGGCTGTCACAACATACAAGGTAAGATAACACGTACAACACTCATGGATCAGTCTAAGACAAGTGCGACAGTTGTTACAACAAGGTTCATGTGAAAGGTCTGTCTGATGTCCGGCAAAGCAGTCGACACAAACAGGATAACATTAACAAAATATACAACACATCTCCATTAATAGATGATGCATTACAAAAAATGAATCAGTGCAGATGTAGAACACATGGTTAAAGCAACATGCATTACAAGTGTTAAAGATCAGTCTTACAACAAATACAATACATGTATGAGAACGTGTTGTCCTATGAATAGGCTTCTAAATTAACTAAAAGTTCGAAGACACATCGTTACACGATACATCACTAACCCCGTCAACGAGGATTTGGAGCCACTACTTACTCCTCAAACAAAATATTACAGAATCTCTTGGCTATGTGGTAGGAGCCGAGGTGAAAAGTCCTTTCATGTACAAATGAGGGGGGTATTTATAGCCAAGGGTGAAACTGACCCTTGTGGTTGTTCGACTACCCTCATGACTATTCGACTTCCATGACTTTTCAACTTACATGACTCTATGTTCAACAAGTGGGTCTTTTGGACTTCTACATTACATCACATTGATTAGCAACAAGCCCATAGTGGAGATGTGGGCAACATGACTCATGACTTGACATGACAATGCTGGTACATTTGTGTTGTTGTTGGAGTGCATGTTGAGCTAGAGCGTTGTTGAGTTATGGATGTCTTCATGGTGTATCATAGCTTCACCTCTGCATGGAAAAGTGCGCGGAGTCTTCGATGGTACTTGGTTTGGTTGATAAAGCTTTAACATGTTGTTCCTTGCTTTCATGTTGGAAGGCTTGACAGGCTCACTTGTTTGCGCAGGTGCATGTTCGTCGTGTTCGTACGCTTCACATGCTTTGTTTGTTCGTACCTATATGTTGGTGAACCTATCCACCTACATGTTGTCAAGCTATAAAAAGGGTCTCTTTCACCTCTAATTACCTCACATTAATATGTCAATCCAGAAACATTTTTTTATTTCAAAGAGTGTCTCAGTTTGAGGCTATCATTTGCCGGAGTAATGCTAGTAGCACAATGTTCAAAAATACAAGAGTAAATGGATGCTTGTTTACAACTAACTACTTCAAAAGATTAAACAACACATTCAGAAAACTAAGCAATTTATCAGTCAAGGGTTCAATAGAAATAACCCATCCCTTTGTAAACTGATGGAAAAGGAAACCAGAGAACAGATCGTGGATCTGGGAGCCGAACAGTAAATGTCAATGCTCACTACAACCTGAGATCGTTCTTCACACCTTCATCTAACACGATTAGTGATTTTGATCTTATAGATGAAGGTGTTACAAGGAATGGAACAGAAAACCTGAAATGGAACAACAGTTAAGAAATTGTAACGGCAACTAAGTCTAACAAGCAGTCACACCTTCATCTATAAGATCAAAATCACTAATCGTAATCTACAGGAATCAAACGGAAATCCTTCATTCTTAAGGGCGGATTGAATAACACACCAAAATGGAACAACACTGATTAATGATGAATTATAGAACAACGCTTGAAAACAATATATACACATGTCACACTTTAATAGTAATCTGATCCAGTTATCAATCTCAGTTAGAAAGAGTACGACTGCATTTCAAAATAGAACAACGTTGTTTATAGATCCAACAATCGCAAAGAACATAACTTCCAAGATGAATTCCGTAATGTTAATGAACAAGTGCACAACACAAAGGCTCTGTAATTAAACATCAACAATATTTAGTAAAGACTAGCAGTATTATATCAACACCTAAAAGAACAGTGATACGATGCAGAGTCAATACAATAGTTCTTTCTTTAGAAACCTTAATAAATTAAACATAACAGAGCATGTGATGTAAACTTACAAAACACATCAGATTACCAAATAACGTCAATAAGCAAACCACGCATAAACCAAACGTAATAGTACAGGAGCAAGTGTCCTCCAGTGCCGGGCCCTTAGCCTCCAGGGGTACACCGCTTGAAGTTATTCTAGACTCAAAGATGAAATAGTAACCAAGTTTGTATTAATGCATAAAGCTAAATTACAATAGATCAGTTCTTAACGAGACTTGATGATCAAAGTTTTGATATTAAAGGAAATCACATAAAACATAGCAAATTCTAACTCTCCTCGAGCTAACAGTGCTGCCCCTTTTATAATGGTGAAGGCGAAGATGTCTAAGTGCAGAAATAGTTAAAGCAGCAATCCCTCAGGATCAAGGATCCTGAGGGATTCGCCAAACCGTTAGTCCTCTGTCATTTCTTTTCTTTACTGTGCCGAGACGATATCTCCACTTCCTTTCCAGGGTTGATTCACTTTGATTTGCTTTGCCTTGTTTGCATACAGTTCCCTGTCAAAGGGACAGCGGTTAACCCATCCTTGTCCTTTCCTTTGGAATAGCAACTTCTCTTTTTTCCTTCTTTCTGCATAAGGAAATGACAATTGTCAGTGTTTTCGTCTTGCATATTAATATCACATGTTTTATTATATTTCCTTATCGTTTTCCGAGTTCATGATGCAAAAGGTTTGTAGGTTCCAATGAAAGATTGCTAAAATAATTACCAAAAACATACCTTCTTTAGTACTTCACACACCCCCCTGCTTACCCTTTTTCATGCCCTCATGAAAACATTGTAGTTGACATGTAAGGCAGTGAGTGAGTAGGCTGGAGATGGAATCTCATGTGAAGGCCTACAGCCATGATGCATAACTAGGTGTTCAAAGAAATGGCCTGTCTGACCCTCAGGCATCTCGTACAGGGCTTGGTATCCGGGTGTAGGGTGCCAAATAATTGGACTCCGGAAACTATATCCTAACCAGGATGGCCCTTCCCTCAAAATGACTTCACCATAGAGGTGAAAGCGGTTGGCGTCTAATTTAAAATTTTCATACTTAAATGGTTCCCTAAGCTGAATATTCAAATTAGAGATTTGATATCGAAATTTAGCCACATCAATGGCAGGGTCTTTGATAGAGAAAAAGTATTCTATTCCCTATCGAATGATTGCCTCATGAATGGGTCCTAATGCTTCAATTACACCTGGAGTCTTCATTAGGTTTCTATGTTTTCTCCACAACTGTACTGGATCCCTAGGCTCAGCTCTTATCCACAAATCTAGTCTGTTTTCTTGTCTTTGGAAATAATTATAGGCTTTAAGCCATTTAATTTGATTAACCCCAAATGAAATAAATGCCTGTAATTGGATATTCCCAACAAAAGGGCCAGGGTTCAGCTCGGTCTCTTGGTCTAATACAAGGTTATGTAAATAAAACTCACACAGTAGTCTCTGAACTTTTACCCCGTAGTGCTTACAGCAGTTTATAAAATCATCGATGGTGTTAATTTGTATGGGAGCACCTGCTTTAATAGCCTTTATTTTCAATTGAAAATATCGTTCCATTAAGAACAAGGCATAATTCTTAGCAGGGGATCTACATGCTAGGACGTCATTGTATAAAGAACATAAGGTATCCATCTGTTTGATAACTATATCTGACCTACGAGTTACCTTCGCGACTTTTTCTTCTTCCCTTCGCCACCCTTCAAAGGCCTGAATTTCGGATAGATTGACGTTCCTAAGCTGCTGCAGTAGCTCTTCATACTTTTCTCGAGGGACCGCTTGCTCTATAAGATTTTCTACTACTTGTTGAGCTTGCTTCAAACCCTTTCGTAGGGTTACCGTTTTCGGATCTCTTTTCCATGTGGCAGTGGAGGCCAAGAGTTTTACCTGAATTTTCCTATTGCGTTGTTTTGCGTTCATGACCCTTATCACTCCCGAAGGTGGTGTCTCCGTCTGAATTTCCTTATCGTGGGTCAACATATCATCCATCTCTATCTTAACATGGATATCAGTCCATTGTTGTTCCTTTTTAATTGGAACAACAGTCTGCTCCTAAGCATCATTTGGAACAGCAGTCTGCTCCTCAGCATCATTTGGAACAGCAACCTGCTTTTCGACAAGGTTTTCAACAGTAGGATGGACTCTAGTCCTCTGGCCCTTTGTCTTGAGGGGTTTTATGGGAGTGGTTGCATTTTTCCTTCCCGAGGTCCTTCTTACCCTTTTTCTTGCTTTTAGAATCCTAATCTACTGGTGGAGCTGAATTATTATATTCAGTAGTCTCTGTTGTTCCTTTCACAATTCCTTAATTTCCTCAATTTCTTTAGAAGGAACAACAGGTTGTTCACTGCGGCCTGGACTGTGACTAATTCCCTGATTTTCTCTCTGGGGTGCTTCTTCGTTGCTCTGCTCTGGTTGCTCCGGGGCAAGAACCCTAACTGGTTCTGCTATTTCTTGGGTGACCTCCTTTTCTGCCTCCCTTTCCTCCAGAATTTCTTCTGGTGTCGTCTAGTTAGGAATGGATTGTTATTGTTCAACATCTCCTGTCATATTTTCATCATGAACAGGCAGATTCTCTTCTTCTACCTCCTCTGCATGTGATTCTTTAGGTGAATTTGCCTTCTGAGGTTCCTCTTCGACATGGAGATCTGATGGACTGGAAGGTTGGCCATATTCGCCCATATTGGCCAAAAATTTGGCCAATTCATCTTCTCCCAATGGGTCCTGCAATGGGCTACCTTCCTGCTGTTTCGTTTCCTCCTCCTACTCAGATTGCTCAGCTTCTTCTTCCATTTCTCTTTCCTCTTTTTCCTGAATTCCTTTCTCATTGTCTTCCCCTTCTAATCGTGGGGGTTGCTCATCTTCTATCTCTATCAGTTGGATGGTGTTTCCTTGGGGCTTCTCCAGCCTCCCTCGTAGCCGTGCTAGCCGAACTGATTTCCTTCATTTTTCTGGATGCTCAGGTGTACTGGTGCCATGTTTACATTTTGGGGATGGTGTGGTCAATCCTCCATTTATCATGGCAATTAGCTCTTCCCATCTACTCTGTTGCTGGGTAAGGCTATGGCTGACTATTAACCAAATCAACCCATGATGACTAACAACTGACTCTACATGCTGTGCCTTTTTTATGCTCCGTGCAACGTCATGAAGTAATGAATTCAAAAATGCAGGTAAATTTACAGAGCATTTTTGCTTTAGTACAGTTAAGAGTTTAAGATGTCGTCGTCTTACCATGTCTTTTCTCCCTTCATAGGTGATGTAGCTTTGAATGGTCTTCACCAATTCCGCCCATGGCTCTCCTAATGCTGTTGGTAGAACCCCCTTTCCTCTAATTGTCAGGCTCTGGCCTTCCTCCTGGAAGATTTCTATGATCTTCTGCAATCTCTCCTTCTTTAATGTCCATACAAGTCTAGCAGCTGACAGTCCCGAGACTTCTGCGATTATGTCGTCGGTGACTGCTATGCATCTCCCCCTCACCGTGGAGTGATACTCTTGCAAGTTCTGCAAGAATTCAATTGCTACAGTCTCGTTAGATTCCTGTAAGTGATTGAGATAAGTCAGCCACCCTTCTCTTGCCAGGATTTCCTGGGTAGCAGCAGAGACTGTTAACACCTGCGTTTCTCTCTGAATCGATCTTCCTCCCATGTTTATGGTTTCACTGTAAACTCTCAATGGAACGACAGCTGTTCACACTGTTGAAACACAAAGAGGCTAACAAACGCAGGACTCACTCAAAATCTAATGTTGCAGAGTATAAAATGGAAATGACTTACGAACAACAAGTCATGCAAAAAAATAAAAAAAATAGTATACCGTTGAGCCGTGCTATTACCAAGTACACAGCTTCCCGAATAGTGATCTGACACGTAATCCAGGGAATGATGAGGTTAACCTCCCCCCCGCAATGTGATAGGCCATCTCGGCCATCAAATAAAAGAGCGGCGTGCCGTTATGAAAGAGAGTCCTTAAGGAACAGCATATGGTAATATGCCATGTTTACAAAAGTAGCAAATTACCGAAATCGAGGTGTAGAGTTGGGTCGCTTAATACATAAGTGACTATGGTGATATGATGCGAGGCTGGGGATAGGACATCTGCCGTGGATACAGAGTCTCATGCGGTCATTGTCAATTGTTCTGTCATGATTGGTGATAGTAGATGTACATGCGTTGTATGGTTCGGGAAATAATATATGATTGATTACTAAGGCATAAGAAACAGAAGGGTTCTAATAACTACCTATAGGTCTAAATAATGTGACTTCAATACCATTAATAGTGCTCTGCTGCCGACAGGTGTCCATAACCTTGGCAAGGTTGTTTATTTCACCCATGGAACCATGATCCTTTGTGTATGCTTAGGAAATGTTGTGTGATGTAAAAATGTAGGCCATTATGCTGGTTTGGTGACAAGTTAGCCATAATGTCATTCACGAGGAAGGAGTGAAAGGTGGACAGGCTGGCTCGTGATGAGACCTCCTATTCCAAGGGTTCTTTATTTGATATACCTTTTGGACCATTCCCTAGTGTGGTGGCCATAGTGGGAATGCCACTTCACTTTCGTCCTCATGATCACGGTAGGCTAGCTCTTGATGAGACCCCCTATCCTGCATTTGACAACTTATAAGTCATTAAGACATCATTGTTTGCTCTCTTTTTCTTTATTTTTCATGAATTACTTTCCCTATTTATACACAAAGGGTGGTTCAACACTCCTTAAGAGTAGGAATGGTGGAAGAAGTCTTAACATCTCAATAGGAAAATATAAACCCTTTGCTCTTATACCTGAATAATAATCAAAGAGGATTAAACGGGACCAACATGATAAAGATAACCAATCAGAGCAGAATTAGTAGAACAATGACAACAAAAGATAATGAACAAGCGTGTCCTTCCTTCTATCCTCTTACCAATTCAGAGCAATTTCTTATAAAGATAGCAATTTTATGATTCATTGATTTCAGTATTTTGTGATTTTGTATCCCTTGCATAAGTGCATAGCTATATTCTAAAAGACTTGAAAGAACAGGAACAATAAACATCCTTAATTTAGAATAGGAAGGGGAACAAGCTGTTTCAAAGGGAGAGAAAAACAGTGCAAGTGGTGTTCCTTTTGGAAAAAGGAACAACAAAAGACCAAAAATGATGTTCCTTTGGAAAAGGAATAGTAGAAAATGCAAATGTCGTTCCTTTGAAAAAAGAACAACAAAGATTGAAAACGATGTTCCTTTAGAAAAGGAACAACAGAACACACAGATGTCGTTCCTTTGGAAAAGGAACAACAAAAATCGAAAATGTTGTTCCTTTGGAAAAGGAACAACAAAACACACCAATGTCGTTCCTTAGGAAAAGGAACAATAGAAATAAAAAAGGTTGTTCCTTTGGAAAAGGAACAGCAAAACACACAAATGCCATTCCTTTGGAAAAGGAACAACAGAAATCGAAAATGCTATTCCTTTGGAAAAGGAACAACAAAAATCGAAAATGTTGTTCCTTTGGAAAAGGAATAGCATAACACAGAAATGTCGTTCCTTTGGAAAAGGAATAGCAGAAATCGAAAATGTTGTTCCTTTGGAAAAGGAATAGCAGAAATCGAAAATGTTGTTCCTTTGGAAAAGGAATAGCAAAGCAAACAAATATCGTTCCTTTGGAAAAGGAGCAGTAGAACTCGAAAATGTTGTTCCTTTGGAAAAGGAATAGCAAAGCAAACAAATGTTATTCCTTTGGAAAAGGAACAACAGAAATAAAAAATGTTGTTCCTTTGGAAAAAGAACAACAGAACATAGAAATAAAGAAAAAGAACAAAATTACAGCAAAATGACGGCTGATCCAAAGGGTGTTGTTCTTTTGAAAAAGAAACAACCGGAAGAAAATGTTGTCCTTTTGAGAAAAGGAACAACAAAAAATAGTAATGGAAAAACGTTGATTCAACAATATGTATAAAAATGATTCAACAAAAGAAAAGAAATTATGTACAAACTGTAAAAAGAAATAAATTTCTTAATGAATTACAGGTGAGGAAGACTTCCCTCCCTCCCCCAAAATTTCCATATGAGAGTCTCGGCGTAGCTGCTGGCAGAAGGACTCCTGAGTGAGTGGTTTGCGATAGAGACGAACTCGGTGACCATTTGCCTTGAAGGCATAACCAGAATCGTTAATAGTGATTAGAGTAAGGGTACCATTGTCATGTACTTTTTGGATTGCGTATGGTCCCAACCAACGAATCTGGAGTTTCTCGGGGAAGTCCTAAAACCTGAAGTCGTACAAAAGTGCCCAGTCTCCTTCGTGGAATACTTTATTTTTAATGAGAGCATCATGCCATTTAGCTCGCTGCTACTAGATCAGGGCACTGTTTTGAAGTGCAGAGAGCCTAATTTCGTCCAACTCATTGATTTGTTGTAATCGATTAATCTGTTCCTTGGTTAGATCTAAGCCAACTTCCTATGCTGTTCGTAATGTTTGGATTTCAAATTCTATGGGGAAAATGGGTTGTTTTCCAAACACTAATTGATAAGGTGAGTAACCAGTGGTACTTCTCCATGTTGTTCTATAAGCCCACAGTGCTTCAGGTAGTCTAGAAGCCCAATCACGTCTATGTGAGACAATGGTTTTCGTTAGGATTTCTTCTATTATTTTATTGCTGCTTTCTACCTGCCCATTTGCCTGTGGGTGGTATGGAGTAGTGATTTTATGCTGGACATGATAGTTGTTGAGTGTTGCAGCTATTTTGTTCCCAGCAAACTATGGTCCACCGTCTATAATTATCTCTCTTGGAAGGCCATAACGCACAAATAGATGGAACAGGAACTGTATGACAGAATCCTCTGTAGCTCTTGGCAATGCCTCTACTTCAACCCACTTGGTGACATATTTTGTTGCCACCAAAATATATGTTTTCTAGTTTGATGATGGGTTAATTGGTCCAACGAAATCAAGGGCCCATCACTCGAATGGTTCGATGACTAACTGTGGTTTCAAAGGCATCTCATGAGACTAACCAGGGCGTCCTTCTCTCTAGCAACTGTCACAGGCTTGGACGAATTTCTTTGCATCTTTGAAAATCGTGGGCCAATAATACCCTGTTTGCAGTACTTTATGTCAAGTTCTGCGATCGGCGAAATTTCCGCCACATGGTCCGTCATGGCAGGATTTTAAAATGTCAAAGATTTCATCTTCTCGAACGCATCTCCTGATATGCATGTCTGCCCCTGTGTGGAACAAATAGCCCCCAATCCAAGAAAATCGAGCACTCCGCTGAACAATCTATTTCCGCTCATTAGGGGTTAGATGCTTTGGTATTTTACCTACTACTAGGTAATTGGCAACATCAACATACCAGGGTGTTTGAACAGCCACAACAAACATATGCTCATCCGGAAATTGATCTTCAATTGCTACTGCATCGATTGGCTTTGGCCTTCTTGAGAGAAAATCGGCTACAGGATTTTCTTTTCCAGGTCAAACCTTGATTGTAATATCAAATTCCTGCAATAAAATCAGCCATCTAGTTATTCTGCCATTTGTGATAGGCTTGTTTGCTAAATATTTTATGGCAGAATGATCTGTGTACAAGATAACAGGATATCCAGTAATGTAATGTCTGAACTTATTGACAACATGTATCTAGAAATTCTTTTTCAGTAACAGTGTAGTTTAATTCAGCAGGGAATAGATTTTTGCTGATGTAATAAATTGCATACGGTTTTTTATCCTCTTCCTGCCCAAGGACTGCTCCAATGGTTGTATCTAAGGCATCAGATGATATCTGAAATGGAAAATCCCAATTTGGTCCTCGAAGGACTGGGGCTATGGATACAAGCTTCTTCAGATCCTTGAAAGCTTTTTCACATTTTTCTATCTAAAGAAAATCAACGTTACCAGTTAGTTCATACAAAGGTGCAACAATATGCGAATAATGTTTTATAAACCTCCTATAATAACCATAAAACCCAAGAAAACTGCGTACCTTCGTTTGAGTGGTAGGAGTGGGAATAAGCAAAATTATTTGGATTTTGGCTGGATCTACCTGAATGCCAGCTGCTGAAATATAGTGTCCTAATATAAGTCCTTTAGTCATCGTCATATAACATTTTTCATGGCTTAAACAAAGCCTGGTAGCAATGCAGCGTTGTAGGACTTTTTCTAGTGTATCCAATGCTAGATCGAAATCATCTCAGTATGGTGTAAAGTCATCCATGTATACTTCAAGTCCTTCATTTATTAAGTCTACAAAAATGTTGAGGATAGCCCTTTGGAATGTGGCAAGAGCATTGCATAAGCCAAAAGGTAGAACTCGGTAGGCAAATGTTCCCCAAGGACAAGTAAAAGTAGTTTTGTCTTGGTCTTCAGGGGCAATTTGAATCTGATTGTATCCACTGAAGCCATCCAGGAAAGAAAAGAATTTTTTTCCTGCCAAAGTGTCTAATACTTGGTCGATGAATGGGAGAGGGAAGTGGTCTTTTTATGTTTCTTTATTTAGCTCTCTGTAGTCCACACAGATTCTCCATTTCCCATTATTTTTTGGTACCACCACAGATGGAGAGACCCATTTACTATCAGAGATAGGATAGATGAAATTGACATATAAAAGTTTTTGAAGTTCAGCTTTTACCACATCTTTTAGATGAGGATTTAGTCTCCTCTGAGGCTAACGAACAGGTCTCACATCTTTTTCTATATACATGTGGTGTGTACATAACTGGGGGTCAATTCCTTTCATATCACGGTAGTCCCATGCAAATGCTTCTTTATATTTCCTTAACACATGGATGAGATTCATTTCTTGTTTAGATGTGAGGTTGGCATTAATGTTTAAGGTTTTTCCCGATTCAATTTCCACAATTTTACTATTTGCAATAGACGTAACAGGTATTGTATGATCATGTGTATCTTTAAGAGGATCTTCTTCTAATTCACTATCAAATGTTGCTTTTATCATGTGACATTGTGTGCGGGATGTGAGTTCAGTTTGACTAATGAAATTATTAATGGCATCATCTTCTGGTTGGTCTTTGAAATCAAATGCCTCTTGTATAGTTAATGGAGATATAATGTTATCAGTAAGGTATGATACAGGGTGCCTATTAGTTTTGACTATTGTGACACTTGGCTGCGCTGGAGGATATAGAACTAAGTTCTTGATATATGCTCCTCTGGTTATGGTCATATTTCCTTGCCGACAGCCAATATAAGCATCGGCAGTGGCAAGCCAAGGTCTACCTAAAATCAATGGATGTCCATCAAGTCGGGTTTTGGGATTTATTATCAAAAAATCGGTTGGATATTCCTAGGAGTCAACAAAGACCATAACATCATATAGTGTGCCCTCTGGCCTAACCACAGATCGGTCAGCCAATTCTAGCAAGGTAGAGGTGGGTTCTACAGATGTAATGCCTAGCTTTTGGCAAGTAGTGGTTGTTAAGATATTGATCGCAGCTCCTAGATCAACTAAGGCATTGGAAAGGGTCTAACCATAAATTTGCACAATTACTATTGGATTTCCCGGGTCTTCGTATTTAATGGGTGTTTCTTTTCCTGATAATAAGTCAGATAGAGTGTTGACTACTTGGAATCTTGGATTATTTGTTATATTCCTCCTTGGTTTCTTCATACACAATTCTTTGATAGTTTTTGCGTATATCAAGATGTCTTGAATGGCTTGGAGGAATGGAATTTTTATGTACAAATTTTGTAATTCTCCCAGAATGTCAAAATCAGGATATTGTATAGGTCAAGGTATGACTAATCGTTCTGGGAATTGGGGAGAGGATGTGGTTGCTTGATTATGAGTTTATTGTTTATTCACATCCTCTTCTTGTGACAGATGTTCTTTGGGTAACTGATTTTCAACCCGAACTGTCTTATCTCCCTTGGTTTCAATGATACGCCCAGATATTAACTAAATATCATTACACTCCCTCAGATTGGTTCCTATTTTTGGTGTTTCTATGATTTGGACAGATTGGACCGGTCTGTTATTTTGGATTGGGGTTGGGTTGGGCTGGGAGTTGTGGTCTCAGATTAGACTGGGGATTTTGTTGTAAGGCTGGCAGTGTAGGTTGAGGGAGCGGAATGGTTCCTATTGGCTGATGCATTGGTCTCTGCCAGTTTGTCTGCTAGGCTGAACTTTGTGAAGTAGGGGGAGTCCATTGTGGTGGGTATGCATTACTTTGCCAATATGGTGGGGTATAAGGAAGATTCGGCCAACCAGATTGGCTTGTCTGATTCAGCCACAGGGTTGAGGAAGGAAATGATTGTGGTGACCAGTTTGGAAATGGGGTTTGAAATTGACTTTGCCACATATTATATTGTTGAGCATTGTACTGCGGAGGCTGAAAAGAAGAAGTTGGGTTTGGAAACATACCAGATTGTCGTGGCTACCACTGACGATGCTGGTTGAGCAAATACACTGATTTTGGCTCTTATTCTGCTTCCTTATATACTGTTTTTAATTTGGGAAGTGAGGGACAGCTTTCCGTAAGGTGATCTTTTGTGCAGATGGCACATGTTTGGACTGCATCTAGTGGACACTCCTTATGGCTATGCTTTTTCCTGCATCGAGGACAGAAGATTGCCAAATTCTGTCCTGCCTCCATTTGCTTCTGTTTGGCCTGCATAATATCAAGTTGTGCAGTTAGTGTCCCTAATATATCAGTTTTAAAATTTTCCAATAAATTTCCAATTTCTACACGCATTACTCCTTCTGTTGAAATTTTATTATCTCTTACAAACCGATCATGTTCTGCCAGTTTTACTCTTGTGCTGCCTCTCGAGCTCCTGCTACATAAATCAATAATGTCAGCAAAATTTTCTTGATAAATATCTCCTTTTCCCATAATGTTTAATGTTTCAATCCATCTTTCCTTCATGCCCCTTATTAATGATGTTTTTAACACATTATCAGGTAAAGGCAGTGATGCATAAGGAGATCTTTGAAGATTATACTGAAAACGTTCCACATACTCCTCTAATGTTTCGTTTGGTCTAGCTATCATCTGGAATATTTCGTCCTTCAGTTCTCTAGACCTGCAATAGTCCTGATATCTTTTTAGAAAAGATTCTTTCATTTGATCCTAGTTATTTATAACCCCGCCACCTAATCCCATAAACCATCTTAAAGCAGCCCCTTTTAGTGTAGAGGCAAATAGTTTCATTTTATGGGGGTCGGTGGTGTAATCATATTCCCTACATAGCACATCGAATTCAAATAGAAATGCATTCGGGTCTTCTGATGTAAGACCGTGGAATGTAGGGATATGTTGAAGAGGGATTGCTTTCATAGGTGCATTTGCTGCAGAATCCACTATGGGGTATTGTAATGTAGAGGTTTGGGTGTTTGGCCAGTTTTGAGCCATTTGGTCGAATATATGCCAATAACCTTCTGGGATATCTAGGAGGGTATTCCTAGGTTGAGGGGGAATGGCTTTAACAGGAATAGTTTTAATAGCACTTCCTCTATCTGGGATAATGAGAGTGCTTAATGTCTGAGGAGATTGAGTTTCTTCAAAGATGATTTTTGCAACACTTCCCTTGTCTGGGTTGTTCAATGGCTAAGTTGTCTCAAGAGGAGATCTCGGTTCCTCGGTTTCCCCTGTCTCTCCTCCTTCTTCACAAAGATTACTGAAATTCCCTTCCTACAATAGTTCTAGAGTAGAATTTTCGATTTCTTAAAAGTCCTGCTCTTCAGTTTGGCTATGCACCTCAGCAAAGGCTACAGATGGTGATCCTGTGGCCTGAAGGGAACTAGTAGGTTGTTTAGAAATAATTTTTCTGGGTCCTACTGAGGGCTGAGATTCTACTTTCTTGAAGATTTTGTCTATGAAGGTTGGTCGGCCAAGGGTCACCAGCCCCTTAGCTTTTTCTGGCTTGGGTAGAGGTTTGGAATTCTTTTCTGGATTTTTCTGCTTAGTCATGCATACAAATTAACTACTAAATTCTACCCAAACAAAACAACAGTGAATATGTAGGAAAGAGGGCAGAGGAGCAAGGTTGTTACATGCTCCACATTTAGGTTCTTATCTTCCATTTTTAAAACCCAATTCTTCCCTAGCAGGTTCGTACACTACTCAAAAAAAAAAAAAAAAAAAAAAAAAAACAAACAAAACAAAACAAATGGCTACACTCTTTCCCCGGCAACGACGCCAAAATGTCAAGCTATAAAAAGGGTCTCTTTCATCTCTAATTACCGCACATTAATATGTAAATCCGGGAACATTTTGTTATTTCAAAGAGTGTCTCAGTATGAGTCTATCATTTGCCAGAGTAATGCTAGTAGCACAATGTTCGAAAATATAAGAGTAAACGGATGCTTGTTTACAGCTAACTACTTCAAAAGATTAAACCACACATTCAGAAAACTAAGCAATTTATCAGTCAAGGGTTCAGTAGCAATAACCCATACCTTTGTAAACTAATGGAAAAAGAAACCAGAGAGTAGATCGTGGATCTGGGAGCTGGACAATAGATGTCAATGCTCACTGCAGCCTGAGATCGTTCTTCACACCAAAATAATAAATGACAAGAAATGAAACAACATATAAGAAATGGAACAACAATTAAGAAATAGAACAACAAACCTGAAATGGAACATCAGTTAAGAAATTGTAACGACAACTAAGTCTAGCAAGCAGTAACACCTTAGTCTATAAGATCAAAAGCACTAATTGTAATCTATAGGAATCAAACGATAATCCTTCATTCTTAAGGGCAGATTGAATAACACACCAAAATGGAAAAACACTAATTAGTGATGAATTATAGAACAACACTTGAAAACCATATATACACACGTCACACTTTAATAGTAATCTGATCCAATTTTCAATCTCAGTTAGAAAGAGTACGACTGCATTTCAAAATAGAACAACATTGTTTATAGATCCAACAATCGCAAAGAACATAACTTCCAAGATGAATTATGTAATGTTAATGAAAAAGTGCACAACACAAAGGCTCTGTAATTAAGCATCAACAATATTTAGTAAATATTAGCAGTATTATATCAACACCTAAAAGAACAGTGATACGATGCAGAGTTAATACAATAGTTCTGTCTTTAGAAACCTTAATAAATTAAACATAACAGAGCATTTGACGTAAACTTACAAAACACATCAGATTACCAAATAACATCAATAAGCAAACCACGCATAAACCAAACATAATAGTACAGGAGCAAGTGTCCTCCAGGGTCGGGCCCTTAGCCTCCAGGGGTACACTGCTTGAAGTTATTCCAGACTCAAAGATGAAATAGTAACCAAGTTTGTATTAATGCATAGAGCGGAATTACAATAGATCAATTCTTAACGAGACTCGATGGTCAAAGTTTTGATCTTAAAGGAAATTACATAAAACATAACAAATTCTAACTCTCCTCGAGCTAACAGTGTTGCTCCTTTTATAATGGTGAAGGCGGAGATGTTTAAGTGCAGAAATAGTTAAAGCAGTGATCCCTCAGGATCAAGGATCCTGAGGGATTCACCGAACCGTTAGTCCTCAGTCATTTCTTTTCTTTCCTGCGCCGAGCCGATATCTCCACTTCCTTTCCAGGGCTGATTCGCTTTGATTTGCTTTGCCTTGTTTGCATACAGTTCCCCATCAAAGGGATAGCAGTTAACCCATCCTTGTCCTTTCCTTTGGAACAACTACTTCTCGTTTTTCCTTTCTTTCTGCATAAGGAAATGACAATTGTCAGTGTTTTCGTCTTGCATATTAATCTCACATGTTTTATTATAATTCCTTATCATTTTCTGAGTTCATGATGCAAAAGGTTTGTAAGCTCTAATGAAAAGATGCTGAAATAATTACCAAAAACATACCTTCTTTAGTACTCCACACATGTGCTCCCTTCATTTATCCCATTCATCATCTTGACATGTTTGTTGGTGTACCTGTACCTGCAGTCACTAATGACAAGATGACATCAATTCCAAAACCTCCTAGTCTACCATAACATTCGAATGTAGGTGATCGGGAGAGGCAGTAGGGCTGTGATACGGGATGATGGCTCCAGGAAACTGCTGATGAAATTTATGCAAGAGTCATGAAGGGATGGAGACATACAATCTGAGTCGATAGTGATTGTCTGCAAGGTTTGGATCAGCTAGGAGGCAAAATTGCGAAAATTTTGGGAGGGACAGTCTGGGCTATAGGAGGTCAGGGTAGGCATGCTCTGCACATTTTTTGGAACAAATAATCAATTGGGGTTGGACAATCAAATCTGCGTAATTTTCCAAAGGAACGGGCTAGGCTTGCATGAAGGATCAGCAAGGAAGGATTGAGCAAATTTTCTAGGGAATTTCCTGGGAGACTGGCAGCCAGAACTGTGTAATTCCTTGAGGGAACTGCCAGTTGGCTATAGGGGTTATTGGTAGCCAAGACTACGCAATTCCCGGAGGGAACTGCCAGTTGGTTTCTGGGGTCACTGGTAGCCAGGTTTGTGCAATTCCTAGAGGGAACTGCCAGTTGGCTACTGGGGTCACTGGCAGCCAGTACTGCGCAATTCCCAGAGGGAATTTTCAGTTGGTTGCTCAGTCACTGGTAGCAGAAACTGTGTAATTCCTGGTGGGAACAAGAATTCTACTGCTGGGAGATGCTGGTTGGGAAAAATGCACTAAGGCTGGGAGGCCAACTTGTTGATCATCTCTGCGCAATTTCTCATATGAGTCGGCTGATGGGAAGCAAGAGGCCTGCTCATGAGCACTGCATAATTTCTGAGATGTATAGCCGGCTAGCTGTCCAGGTGGCCAACATGAGTGTTACTTGAGTTGCTTGTGGGTAGTGCAGCTTGAAAGAACTAGCTTGGTGTTTCTGCATTATTTTGGTCGACAGTCGATCAGGTCGAAAGTAGGGTGATGGTCTGGCTGTTAGTGAGGAGTCTGGTCTTCAGAACTTTAGCAAAAATGACTAATTGTGTGAGCAGTTGAAAGATGCATATGTGATCATACGGACACACACTCACATGACTTGACGTCGAACCAACCAAACCATCCAAACGCACATGTTC
The DNA here is from genome assembly GCA_000404065.3 of Pinus taeda. Classification (NCBI taxonomy): domain Eukaryota; kingdom Viridiplantae; phylum Streptophyta; class Pinopsida; order Pinales; family Pinaceae; genus Pinus; species Pinus taeda. The sequence continues at coordinate 200,582 of APFE031496196.1, forward strand.
AACATGCCTGAACGATGGTGCAAGCAACAAGTGCGAAACTCATGATTGATCATTCATGATTGAGACGATGCTTGCGTGACAGTGAATGTGACTTCGTGTGTGAGTGCGATAGATGCTTTCATGGTGAACACAAAAAACACATATGAAGCAAAGGCTTTGAGCATAACTAGAACACGGTCACAAGCATGACTTAGAAATCAACATGAAGATACTTGAGTGCAATAGATAAGTAAGGTGAATGTAAAGACCCACAAGATAGAGTGACCCCAAGCATGTGCAGTCATCAAGTGAAACTCTTCAAGGGAGGCTCCAAAATTGGTGCAGACCAAAAGTTTGGAGGGTGGTTGTAGCTGCTACAACACTTGGCGACACGCTGGTAGAACTCCAGCTTCTCTGTTTCGGTTCATTTCTAGCATAGGGCCTTGGTCCTTTGGGGAGTATTGAATCACTGTGCAGGTTACTTTAGTTTCCCCACTTACCCAATGGACATACATGGTTCACCCTTTTCCAACTCAGTCAAACACAATCAAAAGTTTAGCTTAGATCTCAGTGTTTCAAATTAGGGAAGGGTAGTTTAGCTCATGAGTTGAAGATTTTTAGAGTATAAGTTTTCATCTCGGGTGTTGCTCTGCTGTCAGCAGGCCTAGACATTACCCCAACAGAGTCACATAGGAACACACACATTGCTCCACTACCAGCGAGATTGGTTAGTACCCCGATGGAGTTGCATGCTTCACCTCTCTGTGCAGGAAGCCTTTCTCTTCTTTTTCCTTTGTATTTTTTTAAGAGAACTATGCATAGGAACTTATTTATTTTTGGGGTGGAAGAGGGATCCCGACTTATTGAGAGCAAAAGAGGTTGTTCCTTTAGAGAAGCATGTAATACCTCTAACATAGGTTTTCTCATTTATATTTTTCCCCTTCTCCATTTCTACTAGTTGGATCAGCTTCAACACAGAGCAGAAGGTTGATTATAGGCATGGGGCTTCACAGTTTGGACACAAGTTCACGGTTGGACCAAAAATTCCCTTACAGATGGTTTATATTTTCCGTCAAGACTTCATTGGCCGAAGGTTGTAACCAAGCACAGAGAAAATGGACAAAAGACTGGCCAAGTGCTGCAGTGTCACACGTCTCTTCAAATTTTAGCTACATACTCTATTCAAAATCCAGAACGTAGTAGTTGGCACCACTTATTTCTGGAAATAAAAATAGTAATATATCAAACTAACAAAGTATGTGAACAAAAATAGTAAGCAGAATAAAATAGAGCAAGAAATAAAGATAATAAGCAAAACAAACCAAACAAAACAACAAGTAGCAAGAAGACTATGTACAAGGCACGAGCACGGCCTGATCTACTGAACTAATGTTTGAGGACTTGGCCGTTGACAGGAAGATTATCAATCCTCCTGTCAAGTGATTGCAAATGATATGTGTATGAGCCAAGTTTCTCATGGACCATTGCCAGTCCACTGGGCCCTGCTACCAGAACTTGGTGGCATTCTAGAAGACCTTCAAGTGAAGACAACACCATTGTTTCAGGTACTGTGTGCAACATGGGCTTGGATGATGGCATGGGGTAGTTGTTTTTACTCTAGGAAGGGTTCAAGTTTTTGAAGTCAAGGCGTGAGCGGATCTTCCCAGATTTCTTATGTGTAGGATTTAGATCAGAAAATCAAGTACGATGACAAACTTTGCAAGAAATCCAACCACTTAAAATGTTAGTCAATCTATTCAGTGAAAGAAGTACAAACAACATGTATGTGTTACCTAGTTTTTGTTGTAATGGCTTGTCTTCTCCTTTACCTGAATCTCATGTTGGATTGTTCGCATGTAGTGGGTACTCAAGTCATCATCGACTCGTGCAAGCCCATCCTGGTACTGTTCGATCAAGCGTTCAACGATTGATCATTGTTGTAGTGTGTGTCTTGTACCGAGATGAGCCATCTTTAGCTCATGGTGGATTCCCAAGTTGCTCTGTTTGTTCATGGTGTTGTTCCTTCATGTGTTCAACATGAGTGCTTCAGCATCATTATCTGTGACTCCAAAATTCAAACAACTTGAAATCATGCATTGTTCATTGTTTTGGATGACTGAGATGCACTCAGTCCTTAAGTCATCATGTGTTCCTAATTTGTCAAGACTCATGGTCCACAAGTTCTCTGTACATGGATCGTTTGGCATGCTGAAACTGATGCTACTACTGTTGTTGCTACTACTGCTACAACATAAAAATAAACTGTACAAGTTTCATTATCATCAGTTGGGAAAGGAAGGAGTCCCAAATGCTTATCTGATGGTGTTGAAGTAGGTCGTGCAGGATAACACTCCAATGTATTTTCCAAGAGGCAGTTTCCAAACATGAGTTCTGCCAAGGCCAATGGTTCGTTTTCGACGTCTAGGGGAGTGACATTGTGTTTCATATAACTCTTTGATAACACCTAAAATTGGTTGCGTCTGCCCTTATATGGAAGCCATAGGTGAGACCAGTCTGTAGTAAAGTATCCATCTAGCTTGCTGGACGAGTCTTTGCTGAGCAGCAGACCATATGCTTCTGGTACATCTACAACAACTATGTTGATGCAGTGGTGGACTCAAATGTCATGAGATAGTCGAATGATTATGTCTTGTAGTTCACTAATGGCTGGTACTAATGTTCTATCAAGTTGGATGATTCTCACAGATGTTTCACTCCATTTTGCATTGATCTTCTTAGCAATGGAGAGCGACATGACATTGGCTGCTGCATCAGAATCAACTAAATAGTTGTGGACATTGTAGTTGAAAACTTTGAATGAATGCAAGAATGGGGGGCAACTTGAGTTTTCTTCTTCCATCCAAAGTGTATTGAGCACAATGGATAGTGATCCAGGATTGTGCATGCTCCCTTGCTGGTAGAGGTCGCATTATCAGTTTCTGTTTGTCCCAATGTGCACAATAGGATATTTCGCTGGATATGGACTTTGGCTAACTCGATCAAACTGATGTTCACTCGAGTTTTCTTCATTTGATCGACTATGTTGTAATCCAGAGGTTGTAGACTCACCAAGGTGTCTGGGGTGTAACAGATGCTCGTGTTGTCTGGCAGATTATTCTACAACTTGCCTCTCATGCATGTGTTCTTATCTACCACTGTCTTCTTGGACTTGCTGTGTGTTTTTTGCTTTGTGTAACTAGTGCATCGACCTTCTTTATTAGCCATCTCACTTTCTCTTGCATCTCCTAAAGTGTCGGGGGAGCCCTTTTACTACTAAGATTGTAATGATAATTTTGCTTTTAGGGCTGCTTCTCGGTGTTCGTCTTCGAGACTACTTGTGAGCACTGATATGCGTTAACCACATGCCCAGAACTTGGTGCTTCATCAAGTGCAACCTCTTCGTTTTCATCAATATCTTTCGGTTGCTCCTGTATGTCGCCATCCACATCGAGTGTATGAGTACATACAAAGGTAACAACTCGCTTCCAATCTCAACAAGAGCTCTCAGGATGAAATTCTTCATGGAAGGAACAGTACTTGGGATCAATGCATTGATCAAGTTGAAACATAGGCTTTTGCACAAATTTGGAACTGAACCAACTATTGTTTGATGAGATAGTTGATAAACTACTTGCCTATCTCTATCTTGGTGGATGACTATTCGCGAATGTGTCCATCTTCCATTGCTTGAGTTTGGCCATTTCGATGGTCATGTTCTTAATAAGGTGAGTGAGGGTTTCAATATCAGTTGCTTCCTTGTCTCTGCCCTTGCTCACCGTTTCTTTGGGATTTCTGCTTGCATCCTTGGAGTCTTTCTTTGATTTGTCATCCTTGATGACTCCAATGGCACACAAGTCTTTCTCAACAGCAATATACTCTTCGCAGCTTTCTAACAGTGTTGACTTTGCAATTCACTTGAAAAACTGTGCAATGGTGGTTGGCAATGTAGATGTGTAATAGTCGACAGTGATGGAGTCATGAGATTTGGTGTTTGATGCAAACTTATTCAAGATACGTGTAAACCTTTGATTGAAAGCTTTCACTTTCTCTTTTTCATCCATCTTGAGGCTTCCCAATTCTTTGAGTAGCATGGTTGGGGTCTTGTCATCAACAAAATTTTCAAGGAACATACGTTTGAAAGAACCCCAATTCTGTATGTGTTATCGGGAAATCTAGTGTCCATGCAGAGCTGCTAGTCCCACTAAGACGGGTAGCTATCTTAGAAAAAAACAGATTAAAGTTACTTTTGTTTTCGTTTACGAGAAGTAGATAGGAGAGGAGCAAAGAATACCAACCTCAATCTTTCGCTTGGTTCCTTGCTTGTTCCTTCTCCCCTCTGACGGATCTTTGCCGCTCCTTCCTTGATTACTCCGCTTCAAAGAGTACCTATACAGTCAAAGTAGCATAATACCTTCAAAGTACAGAGATCTACAATCATAAACAATATAGGACCAGTTGTATATTGACCACACAAACGCATATATCATCAAACATACAAGAATGTGGAGGAAAAATTGAATAGCTTTATTGATATAAGGATTAGAAGAGAGGATTACAACCCATTGATCTGACCCAACGTCATCCTCCCAGCATGAAAGCCCTTCTTCACCTCATG
>APFE031496198.1:0-25780 GCA_000404065.3 Pinus taeda
ATGTCATTTTGTTTTTTCCTACATTCATTGGCATAGTGCCCATATTTCTTACAATAATGACATTGGACTTGGGATTTGTCATACCTTTGTCCATGACCTTGCTATTTGCTTGAACCTTCATCTTCGTTCTCATTACAGCTCCTTCCACTTGTGGTTGCAAGATAATATCTCCCTCTATTTTGGCTTCTTCCATGACCTTTGTTAGTTGCTCTGCCTCAACCTTTTCTTTGGCTGAAAGACATCTGAGTCTTGAATGTTTGCTCAAAAGAGGAATCTGTTCCTCTACTCAGTCTGTGTTCATGAGACATAAGAGAAGCACTCAGTTCATCTATCATGAACTATGAAAGATCTTTTGTTTCTTCTATTACTACCACAACAGCTTCAAACCTTGAGGGTAAACATCTCAAGATCTTCTCTGCGATCCTTCTTTCTTCAAGGATTTCACCATGAAATCTTATCTGGGTTATCAGCCCAATAACTTAAGTGAAGAATGAATCTATTGTATCAGATTCCTTCATGCTGAGTGTTTCAAAGTCTCTCCTCAACATCTGCAACTTTGTAGTGTTCACCTTCTCCATGCCTTGATAGGCATTCTTGAGAATATCCCATGCTTCTTTGGATTTTGTTTCTACTGCAATTCGTGGAAAGATACTTTCATGTACTGATTGGAAGAGAAAAAACAGGGCTTTGGCATCCTTTTTTGTGATGCTCTTCAACTAGTCTCTTTCTGCTGCTGTCCAACCAGCCAACGCTGTTGCATCTGCAGGTTCAGCATAGCCAGTTTCAATGAGCTCCCATATTTCTTGAGAAGCAAACAATGCTTTCATTGTTATGGTCCACTGATTTATCAAAGGTAGGTTGTGGGGGTGTGACAATGAAAAATTCCTCTACATTTCCCATCATAAAAACTAATTAATTAAACCAATTGTAAAGAAATGAAATATCATCTCTACACATGATAAAAGACACGGTCATCGACAAACATTTATGTATGGGCCGGCCTTACGCCACGAAACACATCTCGCAACAGTTTTCTAATCTTTTTTTCCATCGACGTATTTTTATCAGTTTCTTCTAAAATTTAGAAGAATGATTTGAGTGGGAAGTATCAAATACTTAGATTATATGAAATTTTCAAAATGATTTGAGTGGGAACTATTTGGTTGCTGCATGTTCTGTAGGTGGGTAGAAATTTCTCTTCAATATCATTGGATGATCCGTGAGTGGGCAATAATTTCCTATCCATATCTCTTAAACACTACGATTGATTCCACACTACGGGCTTCTGTCATGGAGTAACGATTATATTCCAGCGCCAGGAATTATGTATCCAAAATGTGGCTCATCATCTGCAGTCGTCCATTATCAGATTTGTCTCAGCTAGATCACACAGATTTGAATTTTAAGGCAAGCACCGATATCTGTGAAATAATGTAAGTAGTTTATCTATAACTCTGTATGGTTTGGTGAACATAATGTAATTTCGGCCACATCAAAACGGTTGCGACCGGATAAAGATAGTTAACTAATTCTATATGACAAGTTGGAAACGATTGCGATCGGATAAAGATAGCTAACTACTTCCATATGATGAATTGGTTGAAATTAGAGGTGAAGTTGAGTGTAGTCAAGATAAGTCATATTTTAGGGTAAAGTAGAATTTAGTATGTGGTTGCATGAGCTATTTTGGGCTAGTTGTGGTTGAAAAGATTTAAATACTCCTCGTCCAATTCGTTATAATTATCAAATTTATTTAATGAATTAAAAAATGTTATAATTATCAAATTTATTTGATGAATTAAAGAGTGTCAAAATAAACTCCTTGTCCAATTGATTATAATTATCAAATTTATTTACTGAATTAAAAAATGATATAATTATCAAATTTATTTGATGAATTAAAGAGTAACCAATAGTGTTATTGTGTGTTAAATTTTGTCCTTTCCCTTCTTCACCTTAACAAGACCATAAATATTATTATGCCCAATACCCTTCACAATGGCTACTGCTATAATTGCGTCATAGGAAACCCTGATTTGCTTACATCCTATGCAGCTGCTTTCAATACAAACACAAAATTCGTGGTCAATGAAAACTGCGGGTTATATGCACCAAATGGTTGTTCTGCCATGGCTACCACACAATTGCTGCTACTATAATTGCGTTATAAGGAACCCTGATTTGCTTACCTCCTATGCATCTGCTTTCAATACAAACACAAAAATCGTGGTAAATGAAAACTGCGGGTTCTATGCACCAAATGGTTGTTCTGCCATAGTTACCACAGGAAAAATTAGTGTATTCCGTGAACAACATAGAAACATCCGCCATAACGGTAGGTTAGTCGATTTATCTAAGGCCTGATATTTAAACTTATTCCATCTTATTTAATTTTGTTAAATTTCTATGAGGAAGAAATCAACATTTATGTAGAAAGCAATATTCTCATTAATCAAATATGATATTATATATAGGAAGTGTTGTTTTAAAATAGGAAAACTATAGTGTACATATGTACATATAATTTAGTTGAGAAAATATCTCAACTACACATAAATTTATGCAACAAAATAAAAACAAATTATTTTAGATAAAAAAATTACAACTGAAACAAGTAAAAATTACATATTCCAACAATTCATTAATATATCTCATTCCTTAAGGCATAAACTCACTATTCTTCCTACCATTCTAATATAATATTCCCAACGAATAAGTCACAATTTTCCCATCATCAGATCCATGTGCACTGATTTTTCCAAAGTCAATGAATTCATGGGGCAGTGCGGAAGGGTTAAAGAAACACAATGAAAAATTCCCCGCAGCTCTTAATTCCACACCATGAGAGCTCTACAAACCATGAGAGCTTTAGTACAGAACTAATTTTGCTTCCTCCGCACTCCCGTGGTTAACCAAGTGTTACATTATCAATAGCATTGAGCATATATAAACCCCCCAAATGGCTATTTCTACTTTATATCGATTTCCTCAGGTGCTTTACGAATGAGGTTCGGTTAGTAAATCGAATGACAAAAATAAAACGGTGTGATTAAGAACGGAAATTGATTTCGCTGGAAACCATCTATATCTGATCTTGGTTGGTGTTTTGCCTTTGGAAGCGTAAGATGGCTCCACCGATGGGAGGCTAAGGAGTTCCCTAGCCTTTTGGAAAACAAATCGAGAAGTCTACGAGGGATGCCAATCCAGAGAACACTAATCTACCGGGAGAAAAAAACCTGTATTTCTTCCCCTCAAATTGCTGGCTGGAAGATAAGGTTAACTCATGAAAGAAACACGAAAGGTTTACTGCCATCCGTGCTATTGCTTATGGCACGGAATCAATTGAAAAAATAAGTAGGTCAGCTGTCGTCTACATCCAAACTCAGAGGAGAAATTATGAGAGGATTGGTTCATTTTTTTAACGTAATTGAAAATTGGTAACCCTTCATTAATGACGTACGTTTGGTTGCAATCGCCTGGGATAGGCAACCTTGGGTAGGAATTTTTATTTTGCTTCTTCTATAATGAATGTTTCTTCTACAAGTGAAATTAATATATTAATTTTGTCACAGTGACGTTACTACTTATGACCTTAATAATAATAAATAATAAATGTAAACTGTATTCATTTTATGTAAAGTTATAATAAATCCAAAATGTATTCATTTTAAAAACCAATAAAAAATTAAACAATAATTTTTTTTGGAGCATTCATTTTCGTTGAAGCTAGAAAAAGAATTATTATAAGTTTTTATAAATCTCTTGACAGAGAGGGTGTATTTTTTTTTAAATAGGTCATTTGACCAAAAGTGACGAAAAAGTTAACGTCCCGAGCAGCGTGAAGCTACTGCTAAGCCCGTGCGGAAATTTTACATCTAACAAGTAAATACAATTTTATATGTTATTTGATTTTATTTATCATACCATGTCATGTACATTAACATCGTAAACACAAACTAAAGGAAAGGGTAAACTTGAACTCTGATTTTATACATAATTTCAAAATTTAAGAACATAAGCCAGTGTTCGACTCCAAGTCCAAGCACAATAAACTTAAATCCTGATAAAAAACTTACACGTTCCAATTTAATTGTGATAATTTTGTATTTATTTCAGAATTTAGATGGCAGAAATTATGGTGTGTAATGCTTCTATGATTTCTAAGTATTTGTGAGCTATGAGGAATTAATATAGAAGTTGTGGATTCCTATGCTATGAGTTGAACTCATAATCAAGATGTTTCGAAGTAAGTGTATTATATACTATATATTTAATGTTTGTGAGATTAATAAAATCATGATGTGTTTGTTGTTGTATGTTTAATCACTCTATTTTTCTCTCTTTTCTAACATGGTATAGGTGTTGGTGCTGGATTAACTCCTTCAATGGAGGGCTAGGAAGATGTGAGAGAGCTCTTAGTCTGATTTCTTTGTAAATAAATTATGATAGTGTGTGTGATTTAATAGCTATGAGAATAGTTTTGATTAGATTAATATAGCGTAGTGTGTGAAATTTGTTTGGTGCATATGTGTATAGATCAGTGTGTGAAATTTGTTTGGTGCATATGTGTATAGATCTGTCAGTTGTGTACATTTGAATAGGTTAGTGGTGTTGAGAATTTGGATAGTGTGATCTTTCCTCCATATTATGCTAGGTAATTTCATTGGTGTTGTAGAAAAGGTTATTTAGTTTAAAGAAGAGATCTTGTTGCAGATCTATGGATTCTTTAGTAAAATTGACTTTCCATAGTCGCTCTAGCCATTGTGTTTGTCTATTATGTGTATGTTGTTAGGGAAGAAATGCAAAAAGGTAATGTTAAATGATCTTCTTCAAATGAAGGTGCCCATGACATTTCTAACACCTCAGATACAGAGCATGGGAATGGATTGAGATCTTGCATTACTCAATGGTGACATCCAATCTTGCATTAATCAATGGTGCTTTTAGTTCTCATATATTTTTTAATATGATATGGATGAGATCCCACGATTCTTGGGTAAACCATATGGCGATGTTGGGACACAACATAGATCATGTGTTTGGTGTGGATCATGTATCCGTGTATAATACTTGATCTTATCTTGATTGTTGCAATCAGAAGGACATGGTAGCGTTAAATAATTGATTGTGCCCATGTCCGTCTGATTGCTCAATATTCGGCATATCAACAACTGCTCGTGTACAAACCATTTGTTTAGCCATCCTCTATGTAATTCTTCGGGGTGTATTTGTCTTTGAAATTAAAATTGAGCACTGACCGAGGATGAGGCTTGCGATAGGTCGTTCCACAACGAGGACAATTTCTTGTACTAGGCCATGGTGAGGCTTTTCAACCTCAGAATGCTACGCACCCTGAGATTAAATGGCAATGTCAGAATGCAAACTTAGCACAGAAGGAAACAACTCTAAAAGGAAAATTGTTGGCGTTAAGACTTTCATGTCATAATAGTATGGTTGGGCATATGTTCATGGTTTTTAATATGTTAATTAATCATGTAGTTAGAGTGGTTCATATGGTATTTGTGAGTGCTTGTTTTTCATATAATCAAGATGTAGCGATATGTGTAAATTTTTTAATGGATCTATGAAGGATGGTGTTTCACACATATACAATTATGAGATGATCAAATATGAAAAACTACAAAGAACAGGCCAACTCTTCAACAGACTAATGGGACTTGTCGTGCTTCTGGAGCATTAGTAATAGGTAGTTCTTAATAAGGTCAAGCTGGTGTGACCCATCATGCTTTGGGAGAATCAGTAGAGGTTATTTTATACAAGATCAAGTTGTAGAATTGTCTATTGAAGACATTCTCTATCCTGAATGTTATTCGAGATAACTAGTGAAGGCTGCTGAGGGTCATGGATTCATAGATGGTGGCAATTCCATAGGATAGTTCAACATCGAGACTGACCTGTGGCACTCTAGGACATTGGGAAGCGTCAATTCTGCAAAGTACGTCAACTATGGTCTGAAGCAGTTATGTCTTAAATGGGTCAAGCGGGAAGCTCAAAAGTGTGGTGAAGAAAGGAGAAGAAACCGTGAGATTTCAGAGTGGATATGATTGCTAGTGATGACCATATCAGACAAATTTGACAATGATACATTTACTGTTGTAATGTTTATTTTCATTATCTTTCATGTAAGCATTAAGGGAGGCTATTGGAAGTAATGCCTCCATGACTTCCAAGTATTTGTGAGATGTAATTATGTGAGTTATGAGGAGTCAATTTATAAGTTCTTGATTCCTATGCTATGAGTTGGAGTCATAATAGAGATGTATCAAAGTAAGTTTGCTATCTTCTATATATGTAATGTCTGTGAGATCAATAAAATCATAGTGTGTTGGAGAAAATCCTGTAGATTTACAAGCTCATGTATTCTACTAAAACAATAGACAGGAATCTATTTCTACTCTTTAGAACGGAAGCCCATAAATATCGAGCAAAAATTAATAAATAGCGGAAGATAATCAAAGGCACATAACACAATAAATATCTAGGGAAAGACAAAGTTCAAAACCCCACTATCTGTTTTTCATTAATTTGGAAAATCAAGATGAAATTACAATGCTTGTTCTCTCTGGAACAATCCCAACACTTAGCAAATTCAATCTCCAACTTATAAGCAAGCTCAAGGCCATAGCTTAGCCAATTAACAAGCTCTCCAAGTCTCTATTCCAATGTGTAATTCCTATGAAGGATAGCTTGTATTTAAAGAAATAAAACCTCTAAAAATAGTGCAATCTCTCAAGAATCAATTCATCAATGCATGCACTATGAGTGCAACTGAAAAAAATCTAAAACAATTAGTACACTGTCCATGCACTCTAGTCTCAACTGGATCTTTCTTAGAATCGACATGGATGACTTTATGATGGAGGAATCTTCAGTTAACTAGAGTAGAACTAATTAGCTCACTAGTGTCCCAATTAACTGTTTACTCACTATTGGTTCCCGAAATGGATTGGAACTAATTTAACTAGACCTAACTCAATAAACTGAGTTAACTAATTACAACTCATTCATAACTCATTCTTACCTGCTATAGGTTAGGGAAAACATATACATGTCTTCTAAAAGACTTCCAATTTGAATTTCCTAAATTAATTAAGTTAATTAAACTTAATTGATTATTTTAAAATTGCTATGAGAAAGAATTATATTTTAATTCACAATTTAATTCAAAGACAAATTAAACAGGAATTTGTTGTTTCCATTTCTCAACATGTGTTTAGTGTTGTGTCTTTAATCACTCTATTTTCTCTCTCTCTATTTTCTAACAAAAATATTTATTTCTATTCATGAAATGCACTTTTATATATAAAGTATTAACCATATTTAAATTATTGTTTCACTTTCATGTTTTAGTTAAAATAGAGTAATTTAATTTTTCACTAGTTTATAATTGTTTTTTGTTAATTAAATAAATTTAGTACTTTTAAAATTTTAGAGTAAATTTAGATTTTATATATTGTTAAATTCAAATATACAAATTCTACACATTATTATTTAATTTGGAAAAATATTTATTTTAGAAAATGTTAAGAAAATATTGGAAAATATAATTCTTCCAATGTCTCGTGTGATGAAGTGGAGTTATTTAGTTTGTTTTAAAAGTCTGCTAAATCTATGAGATTTTTAGATCTATTTAGGTGTGTGGTTGAGATATTCTGTCAACATATTTATTCTATGGTAATACATAATTTCTCTCTTAAACCAATGATTATGTATATATTATATATATAATATATTTGAAAATTTTAATATAATATAGTTTTGGTGTTAAATTGGTTTTTGAACTCGGTATTAGAGCTAGTATGAGCTAGTATGGGCCTACACCTCACTTGCTTCATGCGAGTGCCGAGAAATAAAGAATATGTGTGTTTTTTTAGAATAGAATGAAGTTTTTCATTTGCGACAGAGTGTCCATGTTTATCCATCATTTATCTATTGGTTGGATTTGTTGTAATTGAGGATGTGATAATTTGTTACCGATTGGAGAAGCTATAATAGTGCAAGAGTTATGGATTATCCAGATAGAGTACCCTTGCACACTAAAGTTGAAAGACTTCAAATATCAAGATTTAGGATTGGAATGAATCTATTTCACTAGAAAATCCTGGTGAACCAATCAAGGTAGCCAATGTTTTGTTAGATTCCGTATGTGATGGCTCAACTGACCAGATCTGAATTACGTCCATGAACTAGGCAGACCTAGCTCCAATGGAAGCATGAACCAATTTGGCCAATTTGGGCCATTGGTGGTGAATTTGGAGACACGATATTAAATGAGGTTATGTTCGAATGATCGATACCCGAAATAGGGATTGTTCTTGTAACCATACCGATCTAAGTAAAGACGATCAAGCATATAGTAAGCGGGGGTCAGAAATTGGATTTAGCAGAGGATGATTCAAACTTCTATGCTTCAAACTAACTCAATTCTCAGAAGTGAGGCAAGTCTATGTGAGAATATATCATGAAAAGAATTTAAGAGAGATGCTATCTGAGATTCTTAATTATGAGGTTGGGTGGTTCGATAAGGATGATAATTGCAGTGGAACAATGTGCTCACCAAAGGCTAATGTTGTGAGATCTCTGGTCGGAGATCGTATGTCATAACTTGGACAAACAATGTCGTCAGTGAGGTCACCTTCACGTTGGGTTTGATGATAGCACGACGTCTTGTAATAGCAATAATATAAACACATCCTTCGGTAATATTATGTTTTCACACCAATCTATGTTCTCATGCCAAAGATATAAGGTTACCTTCGAGGTCTCCCATACATTTTTTTTAATAGAAAAATGCTTAAAACCAAGTGCAGGTAAAAGCTGAGCATGGATGGTGTTAAGAATAGTTTGGTAGTTCTGGATCTAGAGAATGATTTCTCATTTGTTGAAGACATTTGCATTGTCTTTTTGTGATATTATCTAACAACTTGGAATTTTATTCAGTGATTGAATTCGGGAGATCCATGATTTGGGAGTTCTAGAGAAAGTCGAGAATCCAACTTTCCGACTACACCCTTATGAGGGCTATGAGACAACTTGATGGAGTTATTAGCCTAGAAGATTTTGAAATGATAATGATGGAGAGGACTTATAAGTATAAGTACATCTATAGTCAATTGAACCATGTACATGAAGGACATCCTAGTACACTTGTGGTTATGACTATTGGTACCCATGCATTCTCGTAGATGGTCGTTCTTTTATATGGGCATGAGCGTATTCTATTTAATCATATTTGTAAAAGATAGGATCACATATAGACTTTTCTGATTGAAATAGAGACAAGTAGCCATTAACGGGGACTTGGAAAATATAATTACTACTTTTGTTGTAATGGATTTATTTACTTTGTTTAGAAGTTTGTTACATCTAAGAGAGAGATCTTAGATCATATTTAAATGTGTGGTTGAGTTATTCTATCAATATATTGATCGTGTGATTAAGATATAATTTCTATCTTCAAGTAATAATCTATCCATTTATATATACAATTAATTTAATATAATGAAATTTTGGTATGCAATTGGTTTTTTAACTGAAAAAAAAAAAAAAAAAAACCATATCAGTGCAGAATTAAAATACGTAAAAAATTAATGGGGATCCAATTCGTTTTGAGTGTTTGATTCAGTTTGTGGAGGAAACTTTTTATATGTTGCATGCTAAAGTATCATTTCAGCAATTATCCTCTGAGTTGGCCAGAGGTTCACTTGAATTTGTATGAGAATGACCTAATCATCTTTTGCGATAAGTGGGCTCTGCACCGCAGAGAAGAACAGGGAATTGGTTAGGAGCACGATGACATGGATATTTCATACTTTCGTCTGATTTGACCTGTTTATAGAATTCCACGCAGGAATTGAATTGTAGCAATTGAGATCGCTGCCTGTGTCCAGCATTAAAGAAAAATGCTTAGCTACCGTGCTGATGAAGATATCCATGAAATATTCACCCGACTCTAGCGACACACCGGATTCTAGCATTTGAATTGTAGCAATTGAGATCGCTGCCTCTGTCCAGCATTAAAGAAAAATGCTTAGCTAGCGTGCCGATGAAGACATCCATGAAATACTCACCCGAGTCTAGCGACACACCGGATTCTAGCATGCCGATCACCTGCATCGTGCTCCGTACTATACTACAAATCAAAGTCGAAGCCACAACCGAGTCAAAGGCTTTGCCCACCACATTGGAGTCTTTGAGCGCAATGTCGGATTCGAACCATGATTTGGAGACCTTCTACAAGACTCTATTGTGGAAGGGCATGACACGTGATTCAGTAGCACTTCCTTTTTGCTTTTCTTTTCATGTTGGTTCTCTATGCCCATAACACAAACTGTAACATAATATCTAGAGAGAATATGACACTCCAACAAAGGAAACTCAACACAAGATAAGAGATGACACTGAGATGCGTCTCCAGAATAGGACCACATGGCAATAGACTAGAATTCGGTTGACGATATGTGTATACCTCGTAATGCTATTTCTATGTTAGCTCTAAAGTTTAGCTCATGAAAAATCGATTCCAGCGGTGCAAAGTAGTATATATTTTACAAATTTCAAGTATAACGTTACTTTAATAAAGTGTTTTGAAAATGGGGCAATCTTGATTCCCCGTAGCATCTATAATTAATGAAGGTAATATTTCCAATTTCCAATAGAATTTTAATTAAATATTGATGAGTTTTCATTGTGCTTCTAAATTTATTCTCAAAAATTTTAACACTCTTTTTATATGTTTCCTACCTGGACATTCGTTGTGCAAGTATTTGTAATTGATTATAGAAAATAACATTTTGGAAGCATAAGAGTGTGGAAATGTGAGCAAGTAGGGCCTCCTTGATCCAAACGTGATTTTTTGGAAGTTGTTGCTAAAGCATAAGCATAGATTAATTGCTGACAACAGTGGTTTACTTAGGTTTTTAATTTTTCTGATAGGAAATGTTTGAGGTCATACATATACATTTTTCATTATAAAGCTTTGTTTATTCTTTAGCCTTCTTCATCTTAATATAGCAGCGTCTTCACATCGTGAAATTTTTACTTTCAATATGTTACATAATCATGATATTCGCCATGCATCTGTTTATGATATTCATATACATCAATATATTCAATGTTTCAAAGTTTTTCCTTTGTATTTATTAGTGTAGTTATCTATAATTTTCAAAACACTATTTATATTGGAGGAAATTTAGCCTAAAAGTTCTCATAAAATTATTACTTAATTTTTATTTCATATTATGTAAACAAATCAAAATCTTTTAAATCTAAAAAAAGGTACATATAAATATTTTGGGGCGAAAACAAAAAAACCCACATTTTTTAATTGTAATTTTGGATTATCTTCTTATAGATTTACTCAAATTTCAAGTCTAGACACTCATTAGATGCAGAATTAAATTATGCATCCAATCAATACCCATTATGTATACTTTTGAGAAAACCCACCTTGATAAAATTTGAAGATACATTAAAACTATTTTTCTAATGTATCTTCAATTATGTTTTCTAAAAAATATGCATAATGGGTACTCGTTGGATGTGCAATTTAATTTTTCATCCAAAGAGTGTCTACACTTGAAAACTAATAAAGAGATAAGCCAAAAATACAATCAAAAAGGTAGTTTTCTTCTTTTCCCTTCAAAATTCATAACTTTTATTTTATTATTTGAACTATTATTTTATATTTTTCCTTAGGAGGCCACTCCTAGGCTCAAATTTCCTCTGATAATTTATTAACTATTTAATTTATATAAAGATGGGAATTTATAAAAGCGAGGAGAAAGGGGAGGTTAGGAACACAAAGAATAAGTTTTGAAACTTGAAACTTGTTTGGAACCCATAGTTTCATTCCTTTCAATTCCATAATACATTTCCTCCAATAAAATTTAAATACGAGTCAAATCGATTTTAAAATGTGAAAGGGAGCTGAACAACTATACAAAGACTTTCATTGTTTGTAGTGCGAAATTGTAGATTCATTGTGCTTCCTCTACATTCCTGCATATTGAAATCTTCCTCCATCTCCCAACATTGGTGTTTTAAGACAATAATTTGAGACAAAATAACACTTTCATCTCAACTTGTCCTAGAAGTTTTATCATAATATGTTCAAACCTATGGTCTCTCTATGTTCTACGAATCCTGCATCGAAAAATATTTGACAACTTATCAGCTCTCTCTATAGAATAATTTCTCCCAAGATCATAGCTCATGTTTTTTAATGGTAGTAAAAGCCCTCATTGATTCCCGTCGTGCCCTACTTCCTTCATAGTTGTAACATCCATAGTGAAAAAATCATGTAATAGAACTTAATAAATGCAAAATAAGACCCTGGTCAAGGGACACTTATTCCAAGTTGAATGTTGGGCAAGACATCCTTGTGTGGGTGTTTATTCAGTTAATTATGGCCAACGAAATTAACAAAGGCTAAGGCAAATTCATTAAAAGGAAAAAAGTCATTTTTCACACATTTATCTACGAAAATAAAGGAAAATAGGAGAAAAGTAAGCTGAAAAGTCACAATTTGCATGTGAGGAGGAAATTCAAGGAAAATAATGGAAAATGAAGAAAATAGAGACGTAATTGATAACAAGGATTTTGATGATCATATTGTAATCTTTCGCCAGTTCAAGTTTTGGAGCTCTCTCATTATTCTCTCTCTAGAGTTTTTGTGGAGCACTCTAGCTTTGGATAAAGGAAGGAAAAGCAAGTAAAGATCAAGGAAGGAAGAGCATGATCAAACAACTTTAACAAGAATACTTGTAGGTAACACATTTCATATGTGATTTCCTCACTAGTGTTATGAAACCAGTCGATGAGCCTCATAAATGGGTAATTATATGGGATCATTTTACCTCCTAACCTAGTCAAATCAACCATTATCTTAGCTTATTGTATGATTTTCTAATTATATTTGTACTTATAGAGTGAGTTGAATTAGTTATGATTCCATGTGATCTAATATGTGTTTAATGCATATTATTGATTAATTTTGTGGTCAAAGTCAAGGATTCAATGGACAAATGGCAGCAATAACTTAAAGTGGACAAAGGAAAGGAATTATAGGAGGGAATCCCCCTCATTTGTTACTCCTCACTTCGAATTCCCCTTGACTCAGCTCGGAGTACAAGCAACCAAGCCATGCATTAGCAGGCAGCCGAGAAAGTGGAGGATGACTGATCATTATCTCGAGTTTTGGGAGCCAAGCCTCCCTGATTTTAATGAATCTATTGGTAGCTTCATTGGTATAAGTAGAGAGGCCTTGGGCCTCACTAGGGGCAATATTTTGTTGGATTTTTGTTGTATTTTTGCTTATGTAAACTCTTCTCCAACTTCGAGCTTATTATTTTGACAATTCCACATAATCTTGTTATTGTTTTGGAAATAAAGATGGAATCCTTTTTGAGCTAGCACTGAATTACCTCAGAGGGTTGAACCTCTTAGGTTAATGCCCAATCCAAGCAACCAAGGTCCTCTTTAATTTTATTTTTATGTTTCATTTCAAGTTTTAGATTAGGTTGTTGTTAGACACATTTCTTTCATGGTTAAGAATAGGTTGCTTTTGATGATTCAGTAGTTTGCTTCCATTTGTGCTTCCTATAACATGCTAAGTAGTGATAAAGAAAAGATCCAAAAGGCTAGCAACTATTCCTTGGCCTCTCTTCCTCCCTTTGGGATAATGATTTGAGGCAAAGACCCTCTTGCTGCCCCAAAAACACATATTTTCCTCATTCATAGGACTTCTAGTGTTTGCAACTTTTTAGTTGGTTAAGAATCTAGTCTTGTTTCACTTCAGAACTTATCGATCATGTTCATTTCTTTATTTACAACAGTCTTATTTCATGCTTTCATTTCTTGCAGCGTTTCTCAATATTTCCTTTCATAGATAATAGTTTACACTAGTTTTTCTAGATGCACGTATTTCATTGCTTGCTTAATCTCATTGGTTGAATGTGAATTGTTTATGTAGCGGATATCTTCTAGCAGTAGGCTAGCCTATCAGCCATCCAATCCTCCATCTGATACATTCCCTATAGGTCGCCCAAGTCTCCCCTTAATTCTGCCTTAGTTGTCTGCATTTTCCATAGAATTTCTTCCTCTCTCCTTGAGCAAATCCAATCATCTTTCTCTCTCCTAATGTTTCTTGGTAGACCCTAGGTGCCCTAACACATCATTCCAACCTTCATCCACCCTTTCCACCCACTCTCACACCTTCAAAATAGTGAAAAATTCTATTGGGCTCCTCCTGTAGGCCTCCTGTAGAATGTTCTTTTTCCTCTTATAGATTTCCTGTGTCCTCCTGTAGATTTTCCTGTAGGCTTTATTTTGAAGGCTGAGTGTGGGAAAAACCTTCAAAAGGCCACCTGAGACCTCCTAGGATCCATCCACACCATCCTACAACTTCTCAAGTTGCAAAACCACCCTTTAAAACCACCTATTCCCTGCCACATTCACAAACAATAAACTACATGTGTTGTAGCTCTGATACCACTTGTTGTAAATCTAAACCCAAGATATTATAGATCTGATAAGAAAGTGTATAGCTCTGATACCACTTGTTGTAGCTCTGATACCACTTGTTGTGGCTCTGATACCACTTGTTGTAGATCTAACCCGGAAATATTATCAGAATACAAATAAACCCAAGAATAACATGAAATGATTCTTTATTGATCAAACCCTTAAGGTAGGGCAACACCATACATTCACTCCTTAAGGAAGGAGAACACTCCACAAGCCATATGCTTGTTCATACCAGACTATTTCTCTTCATATCTCTCCATGTGGAGTCTCTAGCCTCTATATAGGCCTCATACATACAATACCATGCATCAATACCATGGTTTACTCATACCATCAACTAATACCATGGGCCCATTACATTATTATTAACTACTTGTGGTCCCTTACATGACATGGGTTAACCACCTTATTTATTACTATGGCCCATCCCATTATTACATTATTACCTTGGGTACCTCCCTCGGTACCCCATATTACCCCCCCCTAGGTACATAACAACATGCATGTCAAATTCACATAAAAATACATAAAAATCCAAAAAGGTGTTTTTTGCTCATTTACTTCCAAAAATAGCTTAGTTAGATGTTGTTTACTTTCTTCAGTAGGTAATGGCATTCTTTTCATGATTATCATAGTGCTTTCTGCAAAAATAAGGTTAGTTGGTTAATTAGGATTTACTTGGTTTGCTTTACATTTCAGCCTTCCTTTCTACAGTTAGAGTAGTATCTGTAGAATAGTCTTTCTCTCCTTTCATCACAAAAACCATCCAAAAAGTTTTCCTTTCATGCCTCGTAGGAATAGAGATAATTTAGAAAAACTTTTTCCCAACAGCCCCACTGCTTCACACAGCCAACCTTCTCTCTTCTTCGGCGGCTGCAATCAAGAAGAACCCTTAGGTGAACAGCTAGACATATTTGAACAACCCATAGGGGAAGAAGAAGAAGAAAACATTCCTTTGGAGCCAATGCATTAACACAGAAATGCTAGGGGGAATGGAGAGAGGATAGAGGGTACCTTTCCCATTCAGGAGACCAATGGGGACACCAAAATGAAGAATATAAGCCTTTTGGCCCTACCTCATTTCGATGGTCTGGCTACAGAAGATCCCGACACCTTTTTGTTTTATTTTTTTGTTATCTGTCAAACCTATGACTATGAAGAAGATGAGTAAAAGTTGAAATTGTTCCCTTCTACTCTCAAGGTTGTAGCATTGCGCTGGTTCATGGGATTACCTGGCAATAGTATCACAACTTGGGCTCAGATGCAGCAAGCCGTTATCAACAAGTATCAAGACTATTGTAGGTCTAAATATACTAAAGAAGAAATTTTCCAAATGACTATAGGAAGTGATGAGTCCCTAGAAAACTATGAGGAGAGGCTCCAACTCAATCACAAAGGGGTCGGGTATACAGTTGATCCTGAGTCTTTGAAGATGGTCTTGCTCAGGGGAATTTGGAAGATATTTTAGACACCCTCCATCTACTAGTCGAGGGAGACATCTACCAATTGTCCTATGAAGACATAAAGATTGTTTTTAGGAACCATTCTAGAGCAGCCAGAAAGAAAGGTAGGGGGAGTCAACACATAGCCGGTACCTCTTCCTCTAACTCATCCATTAAAGGAGAAATTGGAAACATGTTGGGAGACTTCAAGAGTGAGATGCTACAGACTCTTGCCATGAAAATGGATACCTTGCATATCAAAAGGAAACAAGAGGAAGCAGAGAGGGCTTTGGCCATTTTTTGCCCTAGATGCACCAGGAGGCATCCCAGGAACGAATGCCCATTGAACTCTACAGAGGTTTGTTCAGTCTGTGAAGAAAAGAATTCTACATATACGTGCCCTCCCTTACCCGAACATAAAGTTATATATCAAGGGGCTGAGGGAGTCACTGAACAACTCTATTACATAAACGAAATAACGTCGCATGGACCAAGAACATACTAGCAGGGGATGCAAGGGACATCTCAGGCATGCTACAACCCCAACAAAGTCACTTCCATACCTTCTTGAGGTCCCCTGGCTCATCCTTCCTAGTCCACACCTCCTCCTTGGTCCTTCACATCTCAATATCATGCCCAACCAGTCAACCATTCATTTCAATCCTATGCTCATCTTCCACCTCAATGGACTGCACCTCATCAGGGATGGAGGCCCCAATACAACTCTCTTCCTGTTCTTTTGCCTCCACCACCTACCCAATCACAACTATTATCTCTTGCTCCTCCAAAGAAACCCCAAATGCCTACCCAGCCGAATCCGAACCCGAACAACAGATAGGCTCAACAAGTGTACAGGGGGAACCATCATGCCCAACGTATGTTATGGAGATTCAGGAAATTAACTTGCGATCTGTGAAAGTTCTCCTAGATAGTCAGCCTCCACCCAGGAAGGTTGAAGAAGATAGAGAGGAAAGTGAACCTAAAGAAATTCCACCCTTTGCTAAGAGATTATTTGTGACAGTCCGGCCTACCCCAGAAGAAACTGAACTCTCAGGGGAATTGAAACATTTATGTGTGAAGATACCACTTATCCAAGCCATAAAAGATGTGCCTATCTACAATAAGTTGATCAAAGAGAAGTTCTTTAGGCATCCAGGAAGGCATAAGAGAGATGCCCCAACCATCAATGTCATAGGGCAGTTGTCCGATCTGATATTGGGTAAGGTAATCTGTCCAAAATATCTAGACCCCAGAAGCCCATTAGTTGATGTC
Source organism: Pinus taeda (assembly GCA_000404065.3). Classification (NCBI taxonomy): domain Eukaryota; kingdom Viridiplantae; phylum Streptophyta; class Pinopsida; order Pinales; family Pinaceae; genus Pinus; species Pinus taeda. The sequence goes on from APFE031496198.1 coordinate 17,262, forward strand.
CACATCAATGGCACCATGATCCCATACACCTTGATTGATATAGGAGCTGCCATTAATGTGATGACAAAGGACACAATGCTCAAACTCAACCTCCAGGGCTCCTCAAATGAAGACCACGACCATGCTGCAGCTAGCAGACTGCTCCACTATGACCCCTGAGGGGATTGTCAAAAATGTGATGGTCTCCATTGATTCTTGGGAGTACCATGCTAATTTCTTACTTCTTCGGCCAAAGGAAAAGCCCATTGGGTATCCTCTAATTCTAGGAAGACCCTGTTTGGCTAGCACTAATGCCTACATCAGCTGTCGAGCTGGGAACATGACCATAAAGAACAGGCATATGTCCAAGCAGTTAATCTTACATCCTCTTTCCCAACCCTTGTTAGAACATGATCTACGTCACTGGTTAGAGGAGGATGATGAGGATGAAGTCTATTCTGCATGGCTTTGTGCATAGAAATCACCATGGGGGGAAACAACAAGATGATGATGATATGATTGAAAATCTCATTCAGAATCCACCACCCAATGTATTGCCATTAGAGGACATAGTAAGAGAAACCCAAAACAACCCCTCAACTGATCTCTGTGCGGTTGGCTCCACTTCTCTCCATGTTAAGAATATAGAGTTCGGTCTAGAAAGAAGCTTGAAAATCAATCCATCCCCATCCACTTCCCAGGAAAAGGAACTATGCAGCCCACTAAGAAAGCACTTAGATGCCTTCGCCTGGAGTTATAAGGAGATGAAGGGAGTGCACCCTTCAGTATGTACTAATCATATATACATCAAGGAGGGTTGCAAGCCAGTCAGGCAGCCTCAAAGGAGGATGAATCCCGCACTTAAAGATATTGTTAAGGATGAACTGTAGAAATTGCTAGATGCAGGATTCATCTATCCCATCTCTGATAGTGAACGGGTCTCTCCTTTGGTGCTAGTGCCAAAGAAAAATGGTAAGTGGAGAATCTGTGTCGACCATCGGGAATTCAACAAAGCCAGTAAAAAGGACCATTTTCCTTTACCTTTCATAGATCACGTGTTAGATGGTCTTGCAGGGAAAAAAATTTCTCCTTCCTAGATGCGTTTAGCAAGTACAATCAGATTCAAATCAGCCCGGAAGACCAAGATAAGACCACATTCACCTGTCCATGGGGTACCTTTGCATACTGGGTCCTTCCTTTTGGTTTGTGTAATGCTCTTGCCACTTTCTAAAGTGTGGTACTGACTATATTTTCGGGATTAGTTCATGATGCAGTAGAGATATACATTGATGATTTTACTCCTTATGGTTCTGACTTTCAAGAAGCCTTATCTAATCTAGGAAAAGTTCTAGACAAATGTATTGAGACGAACCTGTCACTTAGTCCAGAAAAATGTGAATTTTTGATGAGTGAAGGGATCGTGCTAGGTCATGCAATATCTCAACAAGGACTGTAGGTGGACCCCAACAAAATCACCATCATCCAAAGGGTCCCACCTCCTCAAAAAGTGAGAGATGTGAGAAGTTTCCTAGGCTCAGCTGGGTATTATTGGATATTCATTAAAAATTTCAGCAAGATAGCCTCTCCTTTGTTTGGCCTTTTAGGTAAAGATGCCGAGTTTATATGGTCGGAAAACTATCAAGAAGCCCCAGATACCTTGAAGACAAAGCTCGTGACTACCCTAATTCTGAGAGGCCCAAACTGAGCCCTACCTTTCCACATTCACACAAATGCCTCGAACAAAGCAATTGGAGCAGCCTTAGACAAACTGATGAAAAGTTTCCTTATGCCATACACTTTATAAGCAAAAACTTGTCAAAGGCCGAGTGCACATTGATCATGTTGATCAAACCTTTGTGCACACTGATCATGCTGCAATTAGATATTTAATGAACAAACGTGATGTAAATGCTCACATTATTAGATCGTTTCTTTTACTGCAGCAGTTTGATTTGACCATTATTGATAAACCTGGCAAAGGAAATATTGTTGCTGACTTTTTGTCTAGAGTAAATTTGCCTGTAGGTGAAGAAGGAATGGTGGATGACCAAATGCTAGATGAACATTCGTTTTCCATCTCAGTACTCTCTCCATAGTTTGTTGATATAGAAAGCTACTTGGTTTCAGCAGTGTTCCCACCACACCTGTCCTCAAAAGAGAAGAGCAAGATAGTAAGGAAAAGTGCCCCTTTCACGTGGATTGGGGGAAATCTCTTCAAACATGACCTAGATCAGATCCTAAGAGGATGTGTCAGGGAGGAGGAGGTCTTTGACATCCTCCTGACCTGTCATGATGGGCCTTCTGGAGGCCATTTTGTAGTAAAAAGAATTGCCTTCAAGATACTACAGGCAGGCTACTATTGGCCCACTCTTCATCAGGTTGTGAGGAGATATGCCAGCTAGTGTGATCGATGTCAAAGGATGGGGAAACCTACTCCAAAGGATGAGATTCCCATGCAACCTCAAGTGATATTTGAGCAATTTGATAAGTGGGGCATGGACTTTGTGGGGCCTTTCATCTCTCCTTCAAAGTAGAAGAAATACATCATTGTGTGCACCGATTACCTGAAAAAGTGGGCATAGACAAAATCCATCAAGGCAACGGTAGAGGAAAAAGTAGCTAAATTTTTTAGAGACAACATATTCTACAAGTTCGAGTATCCAAGAGAGTTGGTCATAGATCAAGGCAGCCAGTTCACTTCCAATTTGATTGAAGACTTGTTCACACATCATAGAATCAAGCATAGGACTTCCACCCATTACCATACACAAGCCAATGGGAAGGTGGAGGTCACTAATAGAGCATTGGAAGGGATCCTGACAAAGGTAGTGAGCAGCAACAGAAAATACTGGGTAGACAGATTAGTTGAGGACACTTGGGCCTATAAGACAACATGGAAGACCACTACAGGGTTCACACCCTTTGAGCTGGTCTATGGGAAGAAGGCTTTGCTGTCAATAGAATTTGAATTCAATACCCTGAGGATGGCAGCTCAGCTAGACCTAGACCTCAGCCATGCACAGAAAGAAATATTACTCCAGTTCAATGGATTGGATGAACACAGAATGCAGGGCCTTCTCCATATAGAGGTAGTTGAGCTTCAGAGAAAGATATGGCATGACAAAAACATCAAGGAGAAGCAATTCCAAGAGAGATATTGGGCACTACTCTATGATTCATGATATAAAGATTTCAAGGGAAAGCTAAGGACAAGATGGCTGCAACCCTACACTGTGGAGAAATGGAATGACAATGGTTCAGTTCTGATCGGAACCATTGATGACGAAGCCATCCCCATGCTTGTCAATGGACACTGGTTGAAATTCTACAAGAAACCCCTATCCAAGCGAGAGTTCATTGAATATTTGAATAAGACAGTGATGGTAGTGGAGCATGTCTTAGCCCCCACTTCACCCACTCACTAAACAAAAAGAGAAAAAATAGAAAATCAGGACTTAAGTGAAAACCTCCATGAGGCGCTTGAGTCCCATCATTGGGTTGAAAACCTCTTCTAAGGTGGCCCAGTGATGCCAAAAAAAAGAGAAGAGAGAAAAATAAGATCTATGGGTGAAAACCTCCCTTGGAGGTGCCTATGGTAGGAAATTAGGGTGAAAACCTCCCTGAGGAGCCCTAGTTGTTTTCAAAAAAAAAAGGAGGAAAAAAGAAAAAGAAAAATGAATTTCCAGTTGCATTGCAAGTTCGCAAGAGCACTACAGGAAGGAGCAGAAGGTGTCGAGGAAGCCTTGAAATCAATACCGACACCTATCCTACCTTCCCACACCTTTCTCCATCGTTCTTGGCATTTTTTTCACCTCACTGTAATTCTTTTTCAAAAACTGTGTTTTCTACAGGAGGCTTTGTGTTTTCTATAGGAGGCTCCTGTGGGAATTATAGAGCCAGGAATGGATATAAAAGGTAGTTTGAGGGATAGGGAAGCTTCATAAAAGAAATATATAAATCTTCCTGCAGCCTTCAAACCTCCTTGCCATCATTTCGAAGCTTGCATCACATCCCAAGCATCATTCTTCTTCCTGTCCAAGGAAAACACATAGAAAACAGTTTCCTCTCCACTACTTTGCTAAAGAGTTTCCCCTTATCTGTATTTCTAGTGCATGAACTAGATGACATCGAACTCTAAAGTTAATTCCCCAAAAATTATGGTGTGTCCCAAGACATGGCCATGAAAATATAAGCCTCACACTTCCTGTCACCCAAAGTAAATGTTCCACTTTTGGCAAAGCTATAACCTAGGCATAAAATAAAATTGAAAGGGAAAGGTCTCTCACCACAGAGTGCTTAGGCAGAGAAAAATTTATCATAAGATTAAAATGTGATAATATATGTTTGCATTTGTGTTGCATGGGGTGAGTTGGCCACACCAGCACAACCCCAAATGTGACGGGAGGTGGTGGGGTGCTATGCTCCCCCTTCCTCCATTGTCCCAAATTCCAACAGCTCGATCAGGAAGTTATGTAAAACATTTTACGTCAACTATGTATATATTATATATTGATTTTTTTTCTTGTAAAGCTTGGTAGGACCTTATGTTTTCTATTTATAAAAGATAATTTTCCACCACATAGATGAGATAGGTGGCCTCAACTTTCCCAATGGAAAACCAAGTCTGTTGGCCACCTATCCTCGTTATATGCCATCCAAAAGTAATATAGTTTAAGGTGATCTACCCAAGCTATATATATACATCTATATCATGATAAGGGTCTAAGTTTTTTCTATCATAAGTATACATTAATAAAAGTAAATGGTATCTGCTAAAAACCAAAAAAACGTTCGGGAACATGACTATTCCTTCTGATCCTTTGAGGCTAAGTCAACTGGGGCTAGGTCTTCAAATGAGTCTCCTGGTGCTTCTTCCAGCTCGCTAATACAAGGAATATGCCTTTGAATATGAGCTAGGTGAATTGCCTTCTTGCACAACTGGAAATGGATGGCATGCATGTCTTTCTTGTAGTTTGGCATGTCCTGGAGGGTTAGCTCCATCCCCATTGATAGTTCCTCCATTACCTTGCCCATGAGGCTCTTCATGAGCCAATACAAGTATAGATTCTACTTGAATTGTGTGAGTCTCCCCCTTGTGTTCCCTAGGTTGGGGATTACCTCGCGCCAGGCCTCCATTTCTTCTTCTGAATCTGTCTCCTCTTTTATCTGTGCCTCCCAATCTTCTAAGATCTTCCTGATACCTACAACCATCCCTACCCTGTATGTTGTGATGACTTCATTGATAATCCTTTCTACTGGCTTCCTTCCACGTCTGATCTTTGAGGTGCTCGGGTCAGCTGCAAGAGTCATCTCCCTTCCCTTCTACCTATTCATCTTCCATGGGTTGGTCTTGCCATATCTCCTGTTGTGAAAACTTGTTCACATACATTTCAAATTAGAGCATAGACATTAAGTTTCCGACTTTCCACAATGCTACCACTTCCCCTCTCCTTGTCATTCCTGCAACACTCATCTCTGCCCTGGTGACGATTTTCCCATGGCTATAATGCCTCTCCTCTATCACGATTACGAGTAATATTTCTTACAGTGATTTTATTCGTTGATCCCTGGGTTGTATAGGTCATAATATTTCCATTGATCCATGTTGTTGGTTGCAGCCACAGTTAGCCAAGAAATATGCAGCTTTCTTCCCCTCCCTTCTTACATGTTTAATTACTAAGTAGTCGAACTTTTGATTGAGTTCTCCTCTCTCCTAGATGAGATAGGTTGTCCTCCAGCTTTTGCTCAATTTGTCCCAAGGTGTTCCATTATTAAGTTTCCTCAAGGTATTGATGACCAAGCTAGAATCTCCTTCCACTTCAACTTGTTTGTATCACAGTCTTACAATAATATATGTTGATTTTAAAAAACATGCGTATATCATAAAAAGTAATTGAAAAAAACATCATGGTTAAAATATTTTAATTAGTCTCATTATTTTATATTTTGGTCATTTTTTTGTTTTTTTTGAAATCTAACAAAGATTTTTTGGACTTACAAGTTTAAGCTATATAGTCTTTATAAATTCAAATATACAATTTAAACAATGAAAGACTACAAAAGTTTTTATTTGGGAGTAGATAAGGTATCTGAATATGGTATCATCGGGTGGAGCAAGGAAAGAACTTTGTCACAAAAAGGAAAACTCTATACAAAAATTGGATTAATGACAACGACAAAAAAATTGAAAAGAAAAAAGGATACTTTTACCGATCAATCTATAGTGGCCTTGTATATATATATACAAGGCCACTATAGATTGATCGATATTTATCAAGGGATGGGAGTGATGCAATTTTATATTTTTCAAAATTTTCACTTTAAAAGAGGTTTTCACTTGAAGAAATTTAATCCATCTTGGTGTAATCAAGATTTGTGCTCATGATGGATGTATATTCATATTAATTTCATTACTTTATATTAAAAAGAAAGATTAAATTCTTGGATGGGGTGCATAATGAGATAAAAGTAGGGGGAGGTTGTCGCCATCCCACCTAGCCAAAGGACTAGGAGATCCGGAGACATGACCCTGTGATAAACTTAATAGCTATGTACTATACACATGTTGGTCATCATTCAGTCTAGCACATCTTTGACCCATAGTGGTTTCTCATGTGTATCACCTGTCAATTAGATTCTTGCTCATGGGGTTATCTAGTAGGGGAAGAATTTAACCATGACTACAAGGCTGCGAGTCCATTTTATGTTTCTCTCTGTAGCAACCAACCTATGAGTAATGCACCTAGGAAAGCCAAAAACAAGGACGATGACCTAAATACTAGATATTTCGCTCTACCAACACCTTTCCACAAAAACCTCACTACCAAATGACTCAGGAAAAAACCTAACACCAAAACAAAATGGATTATAGATAACAAAAATGCAATGGATAACCCAAATGAACATAGTTGACGAGACTAAAATAATAGGGAAAGCTAATACCCCATAAAATACCTTACAGTCTTAAAAAAACTCAATTAAATACCAGATATGTAGAGCCTGCTAAAGAATTAGAAGTAGAAAGAGACACTACAGAGCCAACTTGAAGTAGAAAGTACCAAAGAACTCATCCCATGAAAAAGCCCATAGAACTGGAGAGACTTTACCAAGATGAAAAATCATTAATGCCCCCAAAAATACATGCTAGAATTCTCCTCAACGACGACTAAAAGCATAAACCAGAGTAGCCATTGTTCAACAGAGACACACCACAAGGTCACAACGACCAAAGAATTCATAAAATAGATCCAACAAGCATTAGAATGAAGATACGCACCATAGAAGGACAAAGAAGAGTCATCTCCATCCCTGAAGAATCATCTACCACCTTTCCTCATACGAGATGAGAAATAAATAGACTTCACGTCAACATGATTAGCACACCAACTAAGGAACCAGATTAAATTGTAAGAATCCACCTCTCCTCGCCAATGATCCAAGTGTTATGAAAACTCATCCTTGATGCACCTCATAAATTATATATTTTAATTTATTTTTAGTTGAACGATATTTTTTTTTAGAGAATCAAAAATTTCAAAACATCAACTCCTAATATTATACGAGATACAACTATTTCATAGTTATCATGAATTGAATAATCACAACATGTATTTGGAGAATTGAACCCATACAACTAGGGAAATGAATTGTTTGCAAAACTACTCGATGCATATTTTTCTAATATTTACTATATAACTTAATATTTATTTAGGAGACTACTCATAATAGTAGCCATAAATTTGTTTAAATTTTCCATGTTAAACATGGAGTTGACAAGTGCCCCTCTTAAAATAAAATTACAATATTCTCTAAATAGAAAAGCAAGGTCAGTTGTATTAAAAAATATAAATAAATATGCATATTCACTTAGATCTAATTAAAATCATTACAAAATATCAATAATCACAATTTCACTATGGCCACTGGATTTTCTTTTAATATTACAACCAAATGTGGTAAAAGTATTTCACTCACTCTCAATCATAAATAAAATATTTCGATGTTCACATTATGTGATAGACTTCCATATCAACTTTAAAAATATACAATGTAATTAGAAGTAAAAAAAAAATGTGAGTAAGATGTTTAAACCTTATACTTTTCAAAAATATTTCAATATGGGATCTAAGTAAATTATTTGAAGATATATGTTAACTAAGTTATGTCAATATCACTTTCATGTAAAAATATATATAGAAATAAAATATTTTGATATTGTATATAATAAAATATTCATTCTCCACTAAAGAAAGAAAGAAAAGGTAGTCTATAGTTTAAAAATAAAAAAAAGAATATCAAGTACTCCTTAACAAGAAATCAAGGGGAATTGTGTAACACATCCAATCCTTAAAATAAAGTTAATATGTGACATTTAAAAATATTCATAATAATAAGAAATTTGAATTTGTGTCATCAATCAAAATATTTTTAGTATACAAGATTAAGTAATATTTATTTATACATAAAAATATAGTAATAACAAAACAAATCATTTTAATGTGTGCATTATAGTTCATATATAAAATGTCTCAATGCACATT